>LSSL01002654.1:0-23570 GCA_001953115.1 Smittium mucronatum
AAATATAAATATAAATATAAATATAAATATAAATATAAATATAAATATAAATATAAATATAAATATAAATATAAATATAAATATAAATATAAATATAAATATAAATATAAATATAAATATAAATATAAATATAAATATAAATATAAATATAAATGTAAATATAATTATAAATATAAATATAAATATATATATAAATATAAATATAAATATAAATGATAGCTTTAATTTGCTTTAAAAAAATCACTTTTTTTCAAATAGTTATTTAAAATAACCTTTAATTAAATTCATAAAACCATTTTAGGATCAACTTCATTTATCGAGAATAAAGTCTATTTTGGGGCTATAGATAAATGAAAAATAACTCGAATTTTTATTTATTTATTTAAACGTTTATTTCATATTCCGTATTGATGGTTTTATTTCAAGTTAAAATAATTAAAAAAAATAATCTAAATTTATTAATAAAAAATAATTCTAAGTTTACATATTTTTTATTTTTAAAAAAGAAAATATATGCATGGATAATTTTTTTTTGTAACTCAAATATTCCTGGTCATATCAATGTAACTATATAATAAATTATTATATGTGGGCTGATTTTTATTATTTTAATTTGATGAATTTTTAATTTAATTTTTTTAACTACCTTAATGAAATTGTAAAATAAAAATCATTTTTAAAATAAATTAGAAACATTTCTCTTTCTTTATAGAAGCCCAACACTTCTTGTAAGTATATTTCAAGACAAATTGTGGGCTAATAAAAAAAATTCATTTTTTTATAATTGAATTTAAATTAAATTTTATGGATTATAAGAGTTAAATTAGTAAATTAATTATCTCAGTTAAATTTATAAAAGAATCTTTTAAAAAAAAAAAACTTTTTTTTAGGAAATTTATTTAAAATATTTTAAAGTTATTAAAAACTGTAAAAATACATGCTTACTGAAGATTTTTTTGTATCTATTTAAATTTTGCAAGCTGGCTACTATTTTTTACTCCATCGGTGGTCCTGGTATAAGTTATAACTCTTCCATAACTAAACTTTAGAATTTTAATATTCATGCTTAAGCAATAATTAAAATAAATACGCTAAAAATCCATGTGATCCCAACGCCAAAATCCCGCTAAAAAATCACAAAGAATTCACTTAAAATACTAATATATTTTGAGTCAAAAAAAAAAAAACCCCTCCTCCCTGTAATTTTTTGATTTTTTTCCCTCCTTACCCTCGATATTCAAGAACATTATTGTAATTCATAACCAGAGAAAATTAAATCCTACCTTCTCCTACATGTTCAACTTTATACAACCCAGTATTTAAGTAAAAAGAATAAAAAGTTGGGCAATAGAAAAAGACAAGAATAGGAGAGTTGGTAAATCAAAAAGGAATAAATCCTGTAAGAAAAAAAAATTAAAAAAAAAGGAAGGGGGTACAGAAATAAATCTACACTAGCATTGATATAAAAGTTTAAAGAAAAATTTTCAAATGCTTCTTTCTCTTAATTTTTAACTAGAATTCATTTTATTTCAACAAGAATTCCCCATATTTATCAAAAGAAAATTATCATGTTCAAACTTAACCAGAAAAAATAGTTGTAGACGGGAAAAGTTGAAAATCATGATTGAACATATCCATATAAATCTTAGACCAATAAAAAAAAAACTTATCAATGTTGAGAAAAAACTTTGTAAAACTAAATCCCAAAAGAAGGGCACAGAACAGAAAGAACATTAAATTAAGGCGGAGCTTAATGTAAAAATTAAGGAGAAATAACATAAATTAGAAAAAGTTTGAAGATGTAAAAATAGCAGAAATGAACTAAAGTGAAGTGAAAAGATTGACCCAGAAATACAAATAATTCAGAGAAATCACTTTTAAAAAAAATCAAATACATAGCTTTGTAGAGTAAAATCATTAAACCTATTGATTTATTTCTATTCTCGGATATAAATTAATAATAATTTTTTTTTTATTATTATTGAAAACTGAAATTATTAAAAGATATTTATATCAATTGAAAAATCTATAAATCCCAAAAAAGTTTAATAACATATAAGATCAATTTTATCTAATTGAATTCGAATTTTTAAAGATAATTCTAAAAAAGCAAGAGGGAATATTTTTTATAATAATCAATGAAGTTTTGGGGAAATTTTAATCTAAAAATTTGTAATTTCACAAGATTTTATTTATTCATCTAATTGATAAGAAAAACACTATACCCAAATAAACTCCTGAAATTTTTTCTGGAACATTATTATTAGTATTAAAACAGAAAATGTTCTTGTTGATTAAAAAGTTCTTTTTTTAAAAAATAAGAATCAGAAATAAAATTATTTTAACTCTGATTCTAATTTTTGTTATTTACAATGGTAAATCAGTATTTTTGTAAAATACTTTTTAAAAAATCATAAAAAAATATGTTTCTATTAAGTGATTTTTTTTGTTCTTTTGTGAAATTTCATTTCAATATTTCACTGTTAAAAAATTTTTAAAAAAGATAAGTTAAGAATAAAAAATATCTGATAATTATAATTTCCAAACTGTAATAATTTTAATTTAAGTAATCATAATTTAATTCAGGAATTTTTTAGAATAGAATAAAATATACACCCATCAGGAAAATTTCCCAAGCTGATGTGGAAAAGATGATTCGCTTTGATAACTTTTGAGATTTTTCAAAAACAAAATATATGTTAATTAATTTATTAACTAATCAAAATTTATTAATATATAGCTTTTTTTTGGATCAAATTCTTAAATTAATTTATAAAAATATAATTTAAGTAATTGGTGAATTTAAATAAATGTGAATTTATTTTAACAAGGTTTGAAATCTAATTATATGTGAGTTTTAATTGATTGTGATTTTATTATGTGATTCTGGCATCCAAGTGGTTGAGATATGAAATATTATTGATTAATTATTTAAATATATATTTTGAACGGGGCAAATAAAATAAAACAGAAATAATAAAAAGCTATATTTTGTGACCAATTGAAATAAAAATACATAGTGAATTGATATGCTAATTGAAAATATTGAATGAAACTATGGCTATAAAATAAAAAATGTATACAAACATAATAATTGTAGATTTTGAAATATATTATCGAGATAAAGCACGAAAAGAAAAATAATTAGAGATTAATGCAAAAAATTCATAATAGATATGCTATATAAAAAACGGAGGTTATATAAATTTGAATTATAAAAATTGAATTCATAAAATTGATTAAAAAATCAAATTTTATTGCAATTTATTTTTCTGGATCATTTTTTCAGTTTCAAATCTTGTAATTACGGTTAATGCATTTTTTTATTGAGTTTGATTCCATTTAGAATGCTGTTTATAGGCTGCTATTAGCATTTTTTTGTTTTTTTTGCTAAGATTAGGATCACTACCGCTGTTGAAATTGCTATCACGTTTTTTGTAAATGTTTCTATTTCCCTGGTTATTTTTTGAATTCTTTTGCTGCTTTTCATAAAAATCTTGTTTATGTTTTATTCTTCCTTTATTTATTGAGATTTTTTATAATAATCTTGATATTTTTATTTATGATTAAATTATATTTTAAATGATCATAATAATTTTAAAACTAGAAGTTTATAAAAATATCATGCTTGAATTATAGTATTATTAGGAATGAATAACAATAACTATTCACATTTAATAGATCCATGTATATTGAAAAAAATAAATAATAATAAGTTGATTTTACTAATCTATTCAAAAATATTTTTGAACCACTAAGGATTTTTAATAAGTCAATATAGGTTTTCTTAAAAAATTTCTTATCTTTGTATTTAGTAAAATGATTAATTACTTATATTTTGAATGAATATAATGAATTCGCATAATACCTGCTATCTATTGATAAATTTTTATCGTTTTTTACTAGAAAATTAAAAAAGAAATAATGATTTTCCTAATTATAGGAATCTTTTTAGAATTAATATTTTTATTTTAAAATAAAAAGTATGAAAATTGATAAGTAAAGAATTAAATTGTAATTTTAATATTTAATAAAAGCAAGTCCATGTTCAGGATATACCATTACCGAAGTTGAAACATCAATATTAATTAAACTTTAATCCAATTCAAATTGTAACAGAAGCCACCAACAACAATTAATTCACAGAATAATTTTCAATAGATATAAAAATCTTTATTGCTATTTTTTATCAATTTTTAAAATTTTATAGTTTTAAAATTTTCATTTTTCGTACCTTTAATTCCTTATTCGATATATTTTTTTAGATAAAATTATTTCATGCATAAATTGACTTTAAATTGCTCTTCTTCGATACTAAATTTCAAAATTTAATATTATTATGTTTTCATAAAGGTTTTTTTTTAGTTAAAATTTCATTCAATATGTTAAAATATAATAATAATGTATTGTTTTTTTAGTATTTCAATCAATCATACATATAAATATTTATGTTTTATGTTTAATTTCATTTGCGTTAATGTAAATTTTATTCACATAATTAACAACTTAAAATTCATTTTAAATTTACTTCATGCCTAAATCACCAAAACGATTAAAATCAGCTAAAATTATATCTAATTAAATGTATTTTTAACTTATTATAAATATAATATTTCAATAGTTTTTATCTGGTGTATTTAAATATACTTATAATTAATTTTTTTTATGAGATTCATCAGTCTTTGGTATTATAATTTTAATTTTAAAAAAATAATTGGATAAAATAGCCGAGTTACTAAGAAATGTTACAAAATTTTTTAATCTATAATTAATTATCATCAATTTTTCCAGCTTGAAACCCTTAATTAATGACTGATGTTTTACACTAATATATTTATAAAGTATGCTAAATTTTCAGTTGAACACTGTTTTACGTTTATTTATAAAAACTACTATTACTAAAAAAAGAAAAGTATAAAATTTTTGAAAACTGAATTATTAAAAATATATAATCTGTAGAGATTTTGAATAATCTTAATAACTTAATTTATAATTTATAAATTTGATATTTTTAAATTTATTTATTTTTTTAATCAATATAAATCTTCTGTAAACTGAGTTTTTATTAGAAATTTAAATAATATAAGAATATCATGATAATTTTAGCTATTTATAAGATTCTTTTACCGTCTATTATTTGAAAATAAACGACAATAAATGAAAATATCAGCAGTTTATTTTTTAATTATTATCATTTTTTTATAAAAATAACAATATTATAGCACAGATCTCAAGCCTTAATTTTTTTCTCGGTTTTTTAATAGGTTTTTTTTAAAATTTTGGGCTCAGGTGAATATAAAAATATCCAAATAATTTCAATTGATATTATGTTCTATATGTAATTAATCATTTCTAAATTTATAAATCAAACGATTCTTTTACTCGTTTTAATTTTTTTATTTCTATTATAAGAAAATAAAATAAATCAAATTCTAAGAATTTTTTTAACATAAATTTCTTTTTAAAACTAAATTATCAGTATGATTTTTTATTTTTTAACTTTCTTAAACTTAATTTTACAGTTTTTTGAGGAAGTTAATCAATATTCAATAATCAAATCTATGAAATAGATTTTTTAAATTTATTTTTGGGATTTGATAGGGTAATTCGTTTTGATTTTTTTGAATTATTATGATAACAAACCACTTTAATTATAATAAATGATGATTAAAAAAAAAACCACAACGATATTTTATTACAATATTAAAAAGAGATAAAATTTTCATAGAATTTAAATATTTTGGAAATTCTCTATAATTAATATGAAAAAGACATTAATTTTTTATAATCTGGTATAATTATCTGATCTTGCTCTCCAAAAAAAATATTCCAAAAAGAATAAATAATTACAGAGAGTTCTTTCATTTTAGATAAAAAAATTTTAAAGAGGTTTTATTTGTTTTTTCATTTAAAATTGTGGCTACTAATTGTGTGCTCGTTATAAATAATTTTTATTAATTACTATTTCTTCAAAAATATTTATATTTTAAATCTTTATTAACTTAATATTTAGTAATTAGAATTATATACTCATGAAAAAAAAAAGGGTTAATAGACATTTTATTCAAATATATTTCGCCCAATTCCATTTTATCAAGTTCAATTTTTCTCAATTTACAATTATTTCAAATGAAATGAAATTATGTTGACTTATTATCCAATTATATGGCTTTAAATTGGTGGGAAAAATGATTTGAATCTATTATGGTAGAATTTCGAATTAATTTCGCAGGTAAAAAACAAAGTTAACAAATTTTTAACTAAAAATTCTATCACTTTGCACTTATCAAATAATGGGCAGATATAATTGATAGAAATTTTTCCTAAATAATATTTCAATTAGATAAAAATCCATTAGATGAAACTAAAATTAGATGTAAAAAATAAGTGGTAGTCCTGATACTAATAAAAAGTATATAGAAATAATAATATCTTAAAATTTCATATTTAAACGAAATAATAAGTTAAATTCTCATATTTTTGATGTTTTTAATATGTATTAAATACACCATTTTTTTAATTAAATATTATTTTTTCTATTAACTCAACGCTAATAGTTAAAAGATTTTTTCTTATATTTTTATAAATATAAGTATTCGTCTATATAAATTTTAGTTATTTTTTTGTTGAAAATTAGTTTTTTTTAGGAATCACAATTATATTCGAAATTTTTGTACTACCAAAATCTAAATTTTATCTTAATTTTATAAGAAAAAGATCTTTAATTTTCTGATATATTTTAGATCAGATTATAATTATTTTTTTTTCATTTAATCAAAAAATTACTGAAATTTTTGAGTATTATATATCTTCATCAAATTAAATTTTAAAATGAACATAAAATCTACCATTTAATCACTTTTTGGATGTTTAGATTTGATATTTTTAAAAATTTATTAATCTTCCCGTCCAAAGGTTATTTATTTAGCTAGAAATGAACTATTTTTTATTTTATTTTGAATATTCAAAAAAATTTAATAATTTTTTATTAACAATTTTAAAATATGAATTTTATAAATAATCAAAATATTCTTTGATAAAAATAATTAGATTTCCCTTTTATTAATTAAATAATTATATCCGTTTATGGTCTGAAAAAAATTTTTGTATCTAGCTAAAAACTTAGAATTGATACTAGTTTTTTAATCCTATAATTTTTATCAATATTTTTTTAATTATTAGGATCAATAAATCCAAATAGAACATTAAATTTTATAAAAAAACTGGTCTGTATCATAAAAAATAATAAGAGATATTAAATTTATTTCAATAAAACATAATCTGCAAGTAATACAAAGTCGATTACTACAAGTCAATTTTTACTTTTGCTATTTTATTTTTTCTACATTGATTTTTTTTATTTATATAAATTTAAATTATAATAAAAACCATTTGCTTGCAGTAGCCAAATTTTTATATTTTATAAATACTTTTTTTCATTAAGCCAATTTCAAATATATTGAAAATGATTTAAAATATGAATTATATCTCCCAATTAATGAAATTAGTTTTTCATGTTCTTAAACTCATAGTAAAACTTATTTTTTAAAAAATTGAGATTTTTTTCATCAAAAAAGGGTAAAACTTCAAATTTTTACTATTAAATTTATAATATAACAATTCCAATATCATGGAAATTTATTTTATTAATATATTATCTGATTCCTTTAATAGCTATCTATCGAGTTTTCAAAAATAAGGATTGAGGATATTTAATAAAATATTATAAATTATAAATTTTTTTTTTTTAATTTTCCCACTTTAATATAGCTACTCAGGACTATTCATTAGTAATAATACCCCAAAAACTTTTTTTTAAATATAAATTATCATTTTTTACTAACATTGATTTTTTTATAAAATTATTACTTTAAATTTCTGAGATTTTTTAATATTTAATTTTGCTTGGATATTGCTGTTCTTATATTTTAATAAATGTAAATTATTATACAGATACTTTTAATAGCTTCAATTTTTATGGTTCTATCAATTTATTTAAAATAATAAGTTTTATTCTCTTGGTACCTAGATAAATATTCCTCTTTCTATAAAAAATCTATAATAATTTTTTATCAGATTACCTGTCTAATTACTATTTATTATATTTATAAATACTGATTAATCTTGCATAAATCCCTATTTGTAAATTTTTTCTCGCTTAAATATCTTTTTTATTTTTGCTTTTTTATATTTTTCAAAAGTGTATCAGGTTTAGGATTTTTCGGAAGAAGTTTTTTTTATTAGACAAAGACATTATATTAATCAAATCTATCATAAATTAATTCTAAAGAATGATTATTGTAATTATTTTTTCACTTTTTCTATAGGTATTATGTAGATTCATTTAAATTTGTCCCTTTATATATTGAAAATAAAATTTTTTTAATTTTTTTTTAATAATAATCAAATTAATAACCAATATTCTTTAATACGAAATTATCATTAAAAGTATCCCCTCTACTGGGGGTTTTATCTATTCTTCTTTATTGATATAAGATCGGTTAGATTATTTGTAAATTTTATAGTATGATTAATATCATATGATTTTTAGTGAAAACTTAAAATTATGTTCATAATGTTAAAATGATATTATATAAGAATGTTTGAAATCATTAAAAACTAACCAATATAATATAATTTACCTATTTTAACAAATTTATTGAACTTTTGGATTATAGAAAAAATTAAACAATTATTTTAATTATATTTAAATTTTGTTAAAAAATTTTAAACAGATTTTCGTTTTTTGAAAAATATTTATTTAAGAATTTATTATATTATTTCGAGAATTTTTGTATAAGTAATTTAGAATTTACTCTAATTTGCAAGATTTTGATTTTGGTTTTTTAAATTAAATTTTTTTAAATTCTAAAATATTTAATTTTTTCAAATATTTTTATGAAATTTAGCAATTTTCCCTCTAAAATAAAATTTGTTACTAAAAGAAAATTAAAAAATGATAAAAATCAGTTCAAAAATAAGAAATTTTTTGAAAAAATTATTACTAACTCCACTTTATCTTTCAATATTCTTTAAAGCGGCGTAAAAAAATTTTAAAAAAAATATCTTGATCTAAACCATTTCTCTCTAAAGTGCAGTAATAATCAACATGATTATCTTTAAAAGAAATCAAAAAAAATAAAAAATGAAAGATTTTTTAGCTTTAAATTTTTTAAATAATAATATGAAAAAAAATTAAGGATATATTTTTTATCCCTCTTTATAATAATTTAATAATATTTTTTATTGAATTAAATTTTTCCGATAGAAAAATTAACTAAATTATGACAAAAATAAATAAACAAATAAATTTTTCTTACCTTTTTCAATTTGAAATGTGATAAAGATAAAAATTTGAATACAGAATTTTTTTTAATTTTCAAAATTTTGGACATTTTTTTTATATAATAGATTTCAAAATAAAAAAACTAGCATATTTGTTCCTATCAACATATTTAGATATTCCCGTATAATTTTTTTGTTTAACTTAGTTGGCTGAAACATAAAATATATATACCTCTTTTATGTATATTAAAATTATTTTTAATTATGAAGAAAATGTTGATTATAATAAAGATAAATACAGTAAGTATTTATTTTTAGTTGATTTTTTTAGAATTAAATTAACACGGTTAATGTGATACTAAAAGATTTTAAAGGATTGTAAAATAAATTATAATTATTCCACATCTAGTACTTATGCGCTAATATCCCACTTTCATAAATTTTTTATGATTTAAATGTAAGATTTATCATTAAATTAATTCGATTATTAGAGATTTATCTTTAACTCATTCGAAAAACTATTCTTTTCATAGTTAAGAAAATAGGTAGATGTCATCAGCTTATGTAATTTTTTGATATGAAATTTATTTCAAATTTCTTAAAAAGTTGTAAAAATTAATTATAAAAAAATTAAAACAGACAAAATAAAATTCAATAGCTAAATCTAATAGCTATGATTTTATGAAATAGCTTTCCTATACCCTGTGGGAATTTTTACAAGAAGGTATGGTACTGTAAAGAAATATTTACATTCCATTCAGATTTTATTGAATTCAGAAAAGCATAGTGTCTATTTATCTATTTATCTATAAATCTATATTTTTAATTGAAAAAATATCTAGATAATTTTTCGCTTTTTATATTAACCGAAAACAGCCGTTATATTGTCTCATAATGTCTTTTTTTACAAAAAAAACATAAATATTTTTCTTATATAAAAAATTTAATTTTTATAACTGTTCTAATTTTCCCAAATTGGGAGTTTCTTGTTTTTTATAATTTTAAAAAGTCTATAAAAAAATTTTTTTTAAGGGTCCTGAAGGTTGAAAAATAACTCTTTAACCTTTTATTTTATTAATATGATCTATTTTAGATCGATAGAAGTGAATATAGGTAACAATGAACGTCCCTTTTGTTTTCAAAATGACAGGCTTCATCTACTTTGACAAAAAAGTGGAGTTCCCAGAAATCTCATTCACTCACGTACTCATTTAAAATAAGTAATATCATTTTTTGAATCCAAAATTCAAATTCGATCATTTTTTCTGTTTATTGATTTTATTTTATTTTATTTTCATCGATCTTATTTTTCTAGAGTTTTTTCATTTCAAATTAATAGCTATTCTGACATTTTCCATAGGTATGATTGGCATGAGATCAGAATCAATATTATTTTTTTTACAGTTAGATAATTAGTACTGAATTTACAATTTTTTTTACAAAAAAAATCTTAAATCTCTATTTTAATAAATTTTAGTTTTAAATGATGGAATCATATAATATTTGTATATATTTTTTTCATATATTTAACTTATTTCAGCTTTATCTTTGGAGTGTAATTTACAAAAATATAAAAATTTCAAAAAAAATTCATAACTCTAGTCTACCTTTAAAGCGAAATTTTTATAGAAAAAGTCGTTTTTAAAGTTTTTTAATGAAATTTTGGTTTTTCTTGTTATATTTTATTGATTTTTTTTGAAATTAATTGATTTCAAGGTTATTATTTGCTGATGCAGATTAAAAATGAGTGTTCATTTGCTATCAAATGTAATTTTTAGTAAAAGAAAACTTGTGCTCTTATTTTTAGATATAGATTTAATAAGTTAAACGATACTTCAAATCTTTTTTTTGTTTTTTTTAATCCTTGAATTTTATTTGCGCATAAAAACGTAGAAAAATATGAATAGATTTAATTATTTCAAGTCTGTTTAGATGGGAAATTGAAGGCTGCAATATATATATATATATTTAAAAAAGTGTCACTGGAAGTATCGTTTTTCTAAAAATTAGATGAAATATCACAGTAAATATTTAGTACATTATATGGATTTTAAAATCAACTTGTATACAATTTAACAATATATATGCGTTTTAAAACTTTTTTTTGATTAAAAATTTCCAGAAAAGATAGGAAATAATCCTAAAAAACGCACTAACTGCAAAAAAAATCCTCAAAATTATATTCTTAAAAAACTTCGAAAACATATAAGACCGCGCATATAACATACTTTTAAATATAAAGATTGAATGTTTCAAAACTTCTCTGTCCCATAAAAAAAATATTTTCATCCTATTTAAACTAACCGATTTCCGTTTTATTTTGCTTTAATTTCTATTGAGTCACTATATTTATTAAAATATCAATATAGATTTCAGCTTTATCCTAATTATTCATTTATAGAAACGATTCTAAGTAAATTCCTCCCCCATTATCAAGGTAAACCTTAACGTTTGGCAATATAAAATTTATATTTTTGATCCAGCACATATTTTAAGTTTTCACTATATTATTTTCATGACATTTATTATTTTATACTTACCTCATGTATATATTATCAATTTTTATTAATATTGAAATTTTCTTTGGTAGCCTCAAATGGTAATAAGCTTCATAAATTTCTTTACTTCAAAAATGATAAAACTGACTTTTTTTAAAATGATTCCAATTCAAGATATCCCCAGTATTAAAAAACTAAGTTTGCTAATTTATTTTCAGCAAAAAAATTATTATGTCATTTTTATCATTACAGATACCCTTTTAACACTTTAAAATACCATATTTTACACTCATAATATCATTAAAATCAACAATATAGCTTAATCTTACATTTTTATTAAGCTAATAAATGCTTGGCGTTTATTTATTTGAGTTAAATTTGCTATAAAAATTATTGGATCATCAGGAAAATAAAATAATAAATCTTTTGAAGGTAATGAAGACCTACATAAAATTTCACCTACAATACGTTTTCTCTTTTTTCGCCCAATACAATTTCAATATTGAATAATCACCAAAAATATTCATTTTTTGATGAAATGCTTTATTTTTATTCGATGACATTTTTTTAATTCAAAAGTTTAATAATTTTTAAAATTAAGCAAAAAGTCTTTTAGGTCTTCAGATCCGAAACCATAAAATAAGATAGAATAATAACAACGATGACAGTTTTTTACTTTTTTATTTTCTTTGTTAAAATATGATTTTAGAAAACATAAACCGTAATACTTTAATACTAAAGTTTAAAAAAATCTTAGTAATAAAGTTTCCAGCTGTTAAGAGCACCTATCAGTATCGAAAACTCCCTTTGATTCTTTGACCATGATTATTATATCTCTTAAATATGATATTTTCCTATATTTACAGAATTTATCTCTTTATAATCTGGACATATTGGGTGTTTTTTTCATTTAGAGGATAAAATGGAATCGAAACTGGTTTCAAGCGCTTTTGTAAATTTAATTCAGAGTATCCTCGATCTGAATAACAGAATATTTGATCTCTGAAATAAATTTTCCATTTTCTCTGAATTTGGCACAAGCGCTATGAATTTGAATTTTTTGAATAATAGTAATATATTTTCTATTATTTTCATCAGTTAATTTTACTTGATTTTCCCATAGACATCTTCAGAGTTTAAAAAATATGTATTTTTAAGGAAATAGTACAAATCAGAGTACACAGAGCTTCTTTTCTAGTTCTTTCAGTAAAGATTTGGAGAGTTTTAAGCCCAGATTTGAGCTTTTTTTTCAAAGGATTTAAAGATAAAAAAAATTCAGCAGTATATAAATTTTCAGATCATTAAATAATTTATTTAAGGAAACTTTAATTGAGCTTAGTGCCGATAATTTTTTTTGAATCAGATCAAATTCAAATTGAATAAAAGATATGTTTGATTATAAATTTATTAGAGCCTTATAAATGTGTCGAAAATTTTCATAAAACCAAATAAGCTTCGAAAGCATATTATGAAATTAGTTTCGATTGTATATTAGAATAAAAATATCTCTTCAATGCACTTCTTACACGTATTTTTGCAAAATATCGTTTTCAGATACAGACTTACTGAAAATTTTCACAAATTTTTTGAATTTAATGATTAATGATTAAGTATTTGTTTTTATTTTAAAAAGATTACTGACTTTAGTTTACAGCTCTGCTTCGATGCAAGTCATAAAAATTTTCAAATATTTATTATCACAAACATTTTTCATATGTATTTTCTGCTAATTTTTCTTATTCTAAACCATTTAAATTAAATTTTAAGTATATTTAATCATTTCCTTGTCTTATTAATTTATATGTAATATTGAAAAGTCTTTATGTTATGATTTTTTTTTTAGCTAAAGAGTTTTCACAGCAAATAAGTGTATAGATTGTGCAAAGTATAATAAATGATATATTTAAAAATGAACAAGCTTTAACTTTTACACGAGCTAAGCAGTTTTAGCAAAGTCGATTTCAGATTAAGACGTTTTTTTTATAAGTTTTTTTTTAGTTTTTCTTTAAGGACAAAAAGTTTGGCACAAGAATTTTTTCCATGTGCCTGTACAATTACGAGATTTATTGGGTCGGTTTTTGATTGTATAAAAATGTTTTATTATTTTTGACTTTTATTTGATGTCTATTTATCAAATGATATACTAAAAAATCCAATTAAGATTTCAGATATTTTATTTTTTTCAGCAGGATATTGTTTTAAATCACTGAAATTTTTAAATATAACCTTTATTACATTTTTTGGAGACTAAAAGATGTTTTTTTAGCCAATTATTGCTGAAAATCTTAAGATATCCAAACATTAGAATATTTTTATCAAGGTTAGACTGTTTTAAAACAAGACGGGTTATTATAGATGATAGACAAAAAAAAAGTTATACAAATTCAGTTATTTCGGTTTTCTACTATTTTTTGATGGTTTTGGAATAACTTTTTTAGTCAGTGACTAAATTTTAGATTATTTTTCCAGCAATTCGATTGAATGTATCGTTCGGATGTGTTAATACATGTAACTAGTGCTAAGGGATTCATCTTATATTATTCTTCCAAAATTCCCAAAATTCCCAGACTTTTGCTTTATTACAGGGTTTTTCATTTCAATAATCCCTTTTTTTCATTATATAGACTCTTTTTTTATTCCAATAGACCTTTTTTTCTGGACCTGTGGAGTCATTATTATAACCAATAATTCACTTTAACTTATAGTCATTAATATATGACATTATTGGTTAAAATACTATTGTTATTAGGTATTATAAGCTTTTTCTTTTAGATTGGTATAAATAATTATTAAGTCCAATGATAACGCTTTTTTTATTATAATCAAAAAAATAACCCCGAAATCTAAAAAAAGGGCCTATTGGAATGAAAAAAAGAGTCTATTCAAATGAAAAAAAGGGTATATTCAAATGAAAAAAAGGGAATATTGGAATGAAAAACCCTGTAATATAATATTTTTAAATAAGGGAAACTGACAAGTAGAATTATTTAATAAACCTGAAATTTTTTCCTTACTATTAATATACTAATAAATTGATTACTTTTCTCATAGAAAAAACAATTCAGTTTGTAAATGAATATTTCAAGATGAATTCAAAATCGGAAATCAAACATTAGAATTTCAATTTGACCTTTTCTGATGTCAAAATATTTTAAAATCAACATGATTAGAAATTATGAGATTTTATAAAACATTTGAACCATGGATAATAGTTTAATTCTGAAGATTAAAATCAATTTTAAGATTATAAAGCTAAAAATATAGTCTATATTGGGTATTTTTGGATGTAATTGAGAATCGGAATATTATTTGGTAATTTAGAGATGAGATTATGAGTCTATATTCATAAATTTAATTTGAAAATTAAGGATAAAATCGATATTTCGACGTAAATATTTTAAAATTTTCCCTATTAAGAGCTAGCAATTATTAATCAAAACTTTAATTGAGAACTTTAATGGAAATAAAAATTTTAATGAAAAGACTTTTGTCGTGATTTAGCATTAAAATTTTAGATTCTATAGCTAAAACCGCGATAAAAATGTTAGATTTTTAACTAACCAAATTTTATAATTTAGAATCAATAAATATTTCAAAATCTATAATTTTTAATTCTTATTTAAACATTAATAATAAACTTAAATTATGTATTGGGTGTTTCAATCTGAATAAAAATCATTTTTTCAAGTTTGGAGTTGGTAATTATGATCTTTTTTTTTTTTTTGCTTTACTTGATAATTTCCCATGAACTAAATTCCTCGAGGTATGAAGAATGCTAGAACGACAGAGGGGAGTTGGGTAAATTTTTTTAAATTGGTTTATGTAACTTTTTATTAACTTAGAAATAAATTTATCGTAAAAAATATATATTTAATTAATAATTTTGACTGCATATGAAATCTAGACTAATTACCCGAGTTTTTTATGAATAATGAAAATCTTTATGTATACTTTAAATAATATGTATATGTATGTTGTATGTGGATATATTCCTCATGTGGACGTGATCTTTTTTTGTCGGATTTGATCACTATATGATTGTGATCCAATTTTTTAAATCCTGTCAAAAAATTGAATTAGTAAAATATTATTTAACGGATTATTCTAATTATATTATAATATTTTCATTAAAGCTATATGCTAATAATAGCATACTAAATCATTATTAAAAAATCAACATGAAAATTTGATTTTTTTTTAAATCTAAATAAAAAAGTTATTCTATTCGTTAATAATGAAAATTTTATTAAAGCTTTAATGTTAATCTACCAAAAAAATACCAATTTTTTTATGCTAAATGCAAATTTTTGATTAATTTGCTAAATACTCCCAAGTATCGAACTGATATCTAATTTATAGTTTTTATTAGTTTAGAATATAATATTTTCTACAATTAGCCTCCTTATATTCTTCTATATTGATTAAATAAAAATTAAGGCCTAATTGATTATTAATTTTATTTTCCATAATATTTCCAAATGGAATTTTTTTTGAATAATGTTTATCACATTGATCCAATTATTAAATTTTAATCAATTAAATTTAAAAAAATTTTTCGAAAAATTTGATTTCTATCTAATTTGTTGACTTAAAATTGTAAAAGAGCTTACATTCGATAATAATTACAATTTAAATAATTTTCTCATTTATAATTGGTTTAACACCCACATAGGTTCAAAATCTCCAAAAAAAGTTCACATCCAATAAGGGACAAATAAAAATTCAATATATAAAAACCAATTTATGCTTAATCTCGATTTAAAACAAAAAAGTTATTTTTAAATTATTTAAGTATAATTTAACTTAAATAAAAAATATTATACAAACAATTTCTAAATATTCTATGAAGCGATAAAAATACTATCTAATTATTAAACGAAATCTTCCAAAAAAATATAATTAATTGTCTGTTTATTAGTAAATTTCTGTAAAAAAAAAACCAAAGTTAAGAAATTTCAGTATGTTAATTTTACCGACTACCGCAAAAATTCATATAAGTAAACAGTATGAAAAAAATGACCCAAAAACAGTTAAACCATAACTAATGGCTTAGATATAAAGTACTTAGATATATAGTACTTATATTTACCTCATAAACTTTTAGAAATAATTTATCCTATTATTATAACTCAGCAGTTCGATAAATTGATTAAAATTACTCATATTATGAAAATTATAAAAATATTTTTGATAATTTTATAATTATTGAATACATGGATATTTTGGAGCCACATCTGAATCCTGCACATCGTATTCCTATGAATTTTCGCCATTTTTTTCTGAGATTTAATTATTTTAGAGCTCATGAATTTTGAGCAAATAAACTGAATTTGACACGGCTGAAGATAGAAACAGTTAAATTTAACCAGATACACGAAAATATTGTACAATAATATTTGATGTAAAAAATTGAACTTTCTAGTTAGAAAATTAACCAAAGACCACAAAATTATATTTCTACAGAAAAAATTCTCGTGCAAATAAATAGTGTGATTTTTTTATAAATACATAAATAAAATCCAATCAAGTAAAATTTTTTCCTGGAAATTTTGGTGCTTGCTTAAAAAAAATTCAATAAAATAAAAATCAGATAATTATTTACTGAAAGATGAGTTTTTTTCCAGATTTATTTCGTAAAATATCTAAATTTTTTACAATTATATCTTATTATTTATCTCATTAACTGGCAAAAAAATAATATAAATAAAACAAAAAATATACATATAAATATAAATATAAAGATTAATAAATGCAAAATAATTATGATGAATCCCACCCTCTCCTCCTCCAATTATATTTTTGTGAGCCCTGAAGAGCATAAAATATGGAGCCAAAAGCTCAAAAAATAACTCTTTAATTACCGATTTATTACGTTCAAATAAAATCATTGAAAATTAATTTAAGTTATATTATACAAATACATGCATTCTTACCCGTTAAAAAATTCTTTTTTTAAAAGAAATAGGTATGCCATCTACGCATAAAATAATTATCCTTAAATTTCATTTACAGTATAATTTACCTGGTTTTTAATAATATACTAATAAAATAAGATGCGATTAATTTTTAAATATTTATCAATATTTAAAATATTTTCATCAATACTCATATCTTTTAGATTACATAAATTTGAAATTTAATTATGAGATAATAAAATTTTAAGTATAGATAATGACTATAATGTTATATATTTCATCAAGCACATCATTTTTAAAATTCAATTTAACATCTTTACTCGATAAAAGTATTAATTGTATTTTCTTATACTAAATTTTTTTAAATTAATTTATCTCTTAGCTAATAGATCGACGTTGTTGTTCAAATAATTGACTGATATTTATAACCGACAAATCAAAATACTTTTAGTGATATTAAAGAGATTCTTATTTCAGTAAAAGCTCCTCTGTAAATTTTTTTTATAATTGTGACATTTTTTAGTGCAATATATTTTTTTGAATTTTTGAAAATCGCAAAAAAAAATTGAATATAGATTGCTTCCAGGATCTTTATTTTTCGTATTTATTTTGAGATTAAATAGCCATAAATGATTTATTTTGAGATTAAATAGCCATAAATGATTTATTTTGAGATTAAATAGCCATAAATGATTTATTTTAAGATATTTAACAAATTGCTTTTGTTATTTCTGGTTATATTTTAAAAACCTAATAATAAATTTAAAATCTGATTATTACCGAAATAATCTGAAAAATTGGGGTTCCCTGCTTAATGATTTGATAATTTTAGAAACAAGCTGATAAATTTAGATAAATAAATTGTCTATATAAACTTCCCAGTGAGTGATTAGATGAAATTCACTTTTACATAATAAAAATGTCTACCAAATACCCTTAATATAAGTGGTTTTATTAAAATTTTGTTTATTATTAATGAAAGAATTAGCATAATTTTTTAATTTAAAGCTAAATTCTAATTCCCATCTTATTTAATGTGCACATAAAACAATATCTTTTTTTTCCATGAAACTAGTCAAAACTTAGCCAATTTAAATGCAAGTAAGCTCTAAACTTTTATAATAAATGTTTTTAACGTTTTTATATGTAATTAAACAAAATTTTCATTTAATTAATCATTTATAATATAAAATAATATTTAAATTGCAATGCACTTCATATAAACCAATATTTTTACATGAACTATTTCTTATATTAAAAAAATTGAATAAATTCACGAGAATTTTGTTGAAGTAGACCAAAGAGATGTTGTCAATTTTTATCTAATATTCTTTGAGAAAAGAAAAAAAATCCGATTTTGCAGCTTAATAAGATTGATTAATGCGTGAATTATAGGATTTTCTAGATTTATTTATCTCCAAAACCTCAAAGTTAATATGAAAATTTTATTTAATTTTATTTATAAATATATTTTTGAGAGCCTTAATTTTTTCATTAATAATATTAAAGGAGATATAAAAAAATTTATTTTTTATATTTTCAGTTTTTTAAATCAAATGAATCTGGAAAACGGAATTTTTAGATAAAAAAAGGATTTCTCAATGAGATAATTCTTTTTTAGAGTTATTTTTTCTAGTAAATAGTTTAAATGTCATCAAATTATGAACTTAAATAGATATTTATTTTACTGAGACACCTGGAAGAGCTTTTTTTTGAAAGGAAAGTTATGCTAGTAAAATTAGCTTTATTAATCTCTAAAAGAATGTAATTAACGTGCAAACATACATTTTTTTTTAAAAAAGTATTTTACATGAATAGTAAACGTCTGTCCAAGTCTCAATGTTTTTTTTTCTCAAAATTATTAATGTATTATTTTCGAAATTTTAAGATAAAGAATTGATATTTTCGAACTGTAGTTCACCAATTTTTCTTGAAGTTGATAAGAGTTCCGTAGGGTCAATATTAAATTCAGAAGAAATAATTAAGAAGTTTTCAGGATTTATTTTTATTATTTTTAAATCGATTTTTTTTCTCAAAACCACAAAATAGTTCATTATATTCCAATTTTTTGAAATTTGGTGAGTAAGCATTATCCTATTCATAAATTATTTTAACTCGAATACTTAGAAAATAACATAATTTAATAAATTTTATCTAGCCAATTTCTCTTTGACTGTACTGTCGAATATTTCTTGAGAATTTTAGTCAACAGAATAAATACACATGCTTTTTAAAACTGTTTGAGTTTTTTTCAATTTTTTTTTTTTAATTTTTTGAATTATATCTGTAATAAAATTAAAATTACTCCATTTTATCAAGAAAATTATTTTTGCTTTTTCGAATACTTCCTGATTAACTAACAATTTAATTTTGCATATATTATTACATATAAGTTCTTTTATTCCATCTTTTTTCTTCCCTAAAAGATCCTCTATATGTTTATAAAAATGTAACCAGTAATTAATTCTGGTTAGATTCAAATCATTTAGCCTTAAAGCTTTTGATATCCGTAAAACTGAATCTGCAATCAATTTTTTTAAGTTCAAATCAAGTCCAATTCTTTTTATCTCTCTTAAAATTTTATTCCAAACCCAGAGGTAGTCATTCATGTCATCTTTACTCACTGCAAATATTGAGATGGGTGAAAATTACTGTTCATTATCTGTCACTCTCGATATAATTTCTAGATAAACAGCTTTTACTAGTTTAAAAATTGAGTCTATGTGCAAATTTGTCGCATTAGAAAGTCTTTGTAGCATTTTCCTAGATGTTATTAAAAAGTTTATATCTCCATGGTCTTTATAATATCCTTCGATGTATGGGAATTGTTGATATCTTGTCTTTTATTATCAAGAATTCTTTTTTAAGAATTTCTGGTGTAACAGTAAGAAATTTTTTTGATTTCTTATTATCTTAGCTCTTGATTGGGTATATTTTTTTAATTTTAATTGAAAGACCCTCTGATTCCAATATTAATTTTATCTGATACGATGAAAAATTATCCTTATAAAAGCTACTTATTTTTTCTTTAATAGTTTTCTCATTTGAATTCTTGCATGAATCTGGATGAGCCTTATAGTTGTAATATATCTTTGGAGAGTTATATAAATCATCTACTAATATCTCCTACACATCCATTAACTTTTTTTTTAACCCAGTATTAATTGAGGTTCCAAATTTTTTTTATATTTTAGAATAGCTCACTCTCATGTTATTCATATTTATGCTTTTTTCGCAAAAAAATGCTTCTATGAAACCTCTTTTAGATTTTTTCATTCTCAATAAAGTATGATTAATAGAACTTTAATCTATAAAACTCCCGAAAAGTGAATATGTGATTAAAAAATAAATTTAAAAACATAATTTTTTGTATGTGCTAGCTATAGAGATTTTTTAAGAAATTGAAAAAATTGAAAAAATTAGCCATTATGTTTTATATAATTGTCCAAATTGGTATTTTAGTTTTTTTTTTATTAAATTTTTTTTGTGCAACTTATTTCGAGATTATTATCATTCAATATAAATGATATAAATTAAAATATAAAAATAATAAATATTCATAGTAAAGAATTTAAATCTACCATTAAAATAAATAAAACACGTTTTTATTTCACTTATACGATAGTTTTTTATATTTAAGTGTTGAAAGAATTTCTATTAATAATTATAGCTCAATATAAAACAAACCCGAATGATATAGTTTTAATAAAATTAACGGTAACTGGTCAGTTCTTTGGTAAAATTTTCAGGTTATTAGGATAGAATCCCAATTTGTGAAATCAGTGAGATAATTGACAGATTTTTCTAGGAGCTGAAATATTGTTAACGATATTTCCAGATTTTTATTTCCAACCTTTATTTATAATAGCTACATTTTGAGAAGAGTTAGATTCCCAATTAATAAAAAATTTATACTTATAAAATTTTTTATATTTTATATTTTTAACCATCAAGTATTTTTCTGAAATTTTTCGGAAATTTGTATTTTTCTCTCTAATAATGCAGTCTCAAAATTTTTTCATTTCCAATTTAAAATATTATTAAAATTCAATATAGTTCAGCTTTTTTTAATTTACATATGGCTAAAATTGATGGTTTTTTTTCCATAGAAATTACCTCAATCTAGAGTTTACTGATTTTGATAATATTTTTTTTGACTTCATAAATTATTAAAAGAGGGTTTTATATTTAAATGTTTAAAATTTTTGATAGTATTAATAATAATAAAAATTGGAAAAAGATATGGTTTGACCTATCAAAAAAACATATTAAATTTAAGTTAAACAATATTAATAATATAAATTTATTTATGTCAGCTAGATAAATCTAAATTAGATCTAATTTTTACTTTAAATAATTTTTTTTTGAAATGTAAAATTTTTTTTCGCATTTATTTGTTTTTATTTTTGGGATTTATTAATTTAATTTTTTTCACACTTCGCAATAATAGATAAATACTCGAAAATTATTTTCTGCTTAAAAAATACATTAAGTTGAATATTTATTCAGAATTCTGAACAAAAATATTATTAAATCTGGCATTTAAGGATTTATATCTATCCATAACTATATCTTTTAGATATGTAACCATTCTAAGCTTATAACAGCTATTTTTTGATTTTTACTATTTATTTTTTAAAACATATTTATAAATCAGATGTTTGCATATTCAGCTATTTTAATATAAATTGTTTTTGAAGAACACTTTTATTTCGGCTATGGTGGCATTTATTTAAGACCTCCTAATATTTTTTTATTAAATTCGACTATATAATTTTAAAATGTATTTTATTTTTTTCATTGAATTATTTCTTCCATCTTAGTACAAATTTTTGCTTGTTAATTAATAAAAAAATCTATGTTTGTTTATGACTCCCACAAAAAGCTCATTTAAACCCTTGAATTACCATATATTGATTTAATTTTAGTAATAAAATTATCCGCGGATGATATTTTTAGTTTTATCAATTTTTATAGTATTATTATTTATAAAAAAAAAATATTGGAAATTTTTATACTACTAATATTAAATATCATATATATATATATATTAACATATTCGTAAATTTTTTTGGTCTTCTTTATTATGAAAAGATTTTTTTAATATTTCAATTCCAATTTGTTCTCCCAACTACTTTTGGAGGAGGGTGATTCTCTATTGTAAATTTTTTACAATTATTTGATCGATTCATACTTCTAAGTTATTTATCTTAATATTTTAATTTTTTGATTATAAGTTCCTCTTATTGAATTTCTTTAATGGGAAAAAAGGTAAATTTGCATTTTAAAATTTGACTAGGAAAAGTTGAAAATTATAAACCTGTTTTTTTGCTTTGCATTTTCAGTTTTTTTTAGGCACATTTTATTCTAAAGTTTGCATAAATAATTTTGCTTTTTTTATGAAAGAGGTTTACTTAGTCTATGAAATCTTCAATTAGATGGGAAAGCCGATTTTTTTTAAATTTTTTACCTCATTATTTTTTCTATCTTTAAATCTTCATTACTGTAATTTCTAATTTTTTTGAGCAATTATATTTAGATCATAGAATCATTAAGTGAAAATTATT
Organism: Smittium mucronatum; assembly: GCA_001953115.1. NCBI lineage: Eukaryota > Fungi > Kickxellomycota > Harpellomycetes > Harpellales > Legeriomycetaceae > Smittium > Smittium mucronatum. The sequence continues at coordinate 23,266 of LSSL01002654.1, forward strand.
TACACACTTTTTTGTTGTTTATTTTGATTTATTCGATTATATATAAGATAGACCCAATTTCAAAAATTTAGATAATTATGAATCCAAAATTTAATTATTCAAATATATTCATTATTTAAAGTAGATTTTGTCTATAAAAATATAAAAATGGATACTAATACTAATACTAATACTAATACTAATACTAATACTAATACTAATACTAATACTAATACTAATACTAATACTAATACTAATACTAATACTAATACTAATACTAATACTAATACTAATACTAATACTAATACTAATACTAATACTAATAC
>LSSL01002655.1:0-47098 GCA_001953115.1 Smittium mucronatum
AATTTTCTATTTAAAATGTGTTGCTATTTTTATAAATATTCACATGCATTTTTCCCACATATTATCCAATTCAGCACCCAAAAGCAATTTTCTATCATAAATTTTTTGCTATTTTTGTAAATATTCACGGGTATTTTTTTTATAAATACTAAAAAAAATTTGTTAAAATTATTTTTCATTCTGTCAAGTGTGTAATTTTTCCCTCTTTTGTTTCTAGGGTTGAAAAAAAGTTAAAAGCCCATTTTTCAATTGGTGATTTTAAAATATTCAGGGGTCAAAATTATTTTCACATACCAAAAATTTAATAATTATAAAATATCTCCATTTTAACAAATTAAAGCACTTTTTTCAACATCCTCATTATGGAAACATAACTAAATCCAGGATTATTAAGGGGGATCCCCCCCCCCCAATATTAGTTCACTTTTTCTCAATTTTATATTAAGATGACTGCAATTGGCTGCGCTATTTTGTATTAAGCTTCACTTTCCCCAAATTGAATTCACTTTTCTTCAAAGAAAAGTTACATATTTTAAAAATAGTTTTACTTGTATTATAATTAATGAAAATTTCCCAAAATTACATTTAATTTTTTTGATTTAACCTTAATTTCTCTAAATTTCATTAAAAAAACTGTATTAATAATTTACATTTTTGAAATTTTATAAGAAAGAATACCGATTTTAGGATACCAGCTTTAATACTATTGTATTAATAGATTTTAAATGGTTTTTAAACCGATTTCTAAATTTTATATCCAAAAGATTTAACGAGTACAAAAAACTTATATAACTATTTGTATAAAAATCTTATATATAGTTTTTATTTGACTTTTTTCCCAAAATAGTTTACATGATTCATTTAAATTAATTCTAATTTTTTTTTCAATTATACATAACACTAGTCAAATTTTTTATACTGCAAATTCAAAAAAAATTGGATAATAGAATCACTATTTAAATTTAATTTTTAAATATGTAAATTGCACAAATTACAAAATAAAATTTAATTAAATTGATGGAAATCTTTTTTAAAAAATCTTTTTAAATAGATTAATTTGATTTAAATCATATTTAAATTAATAAACTCATTTTCTTTTTGATTTCTTATGTTTTTTTGATACAAAATATTCAAATGTGCTAGTTTTTTTTAAATATTTTATTTTTATTTTTCAGCTTAAATTCATTAGCAAAAACTTTATTTATTTCTCTCAAATTTTCATTGCCTCAAAATATAAATAGTTGTACCAATTTATAAAAAAAATCCTTTATAATATTTTTAAATTTTTTATAGTCTTTTTTAGAAATTAAATTACAATTTATCATATTCTTAAAATTTTATTTTTGGTTCGGTCTGTCTTGATATTTTTTTAGATTACTTTAGTTTTAAATTATTGATTTTGAAGAATCGTTCTTAATCACAACATAAAAAATTGCTTTGATCATTATTCGCATTTTTTAATTTTATCTTATAAATTATATTTTCCTTTTTTTAAAATTAGTGCAAATATTAATATAAAATAAAAGAAATCCAAAACTTGGTTAATCGATAAATAAATTTTTTATTTAGTAGGTATAAGTCTTTTTAGATTTTTTATAATTCTTTCAGATATTTAAATAGTAAAAAAATAATGGCTCTTTATTTTACTTTTTTTTGTATATTTTATCATTTTTTTAATTTTTCTAATCCTCCCTTTTATTTATACACATAAATATCGCGAATAATTTTTTCGAACAATAATTTATGTTTAGAAAAAAAGTGTTTTATATACCTGAAAAATATTAATTAATATATTTAAATATACAATGCCATTATACTTGTAAATTTCATGATAAATCAAAAAAATTATTTTGACTACTTTTTTTGCATTACTCATACCTTTATAAATTTATTACTTATATTTTCTTTACACTTCATCATTTTTTTTATTAATCTTAGATGCTTTCAATACACAACTTATTTATTTATTTTTCATTATTTTTTTTATGTGTACAACTAAAAATTTACAAAAAAAATAGAAGAAGACAGGTCTCGTGAAATTTCATATAATTTCGTTGCATAGCTTAACTGAAAATTATTCAGAAAGATCATAAAAATAATATTTTATTTTATTTAGAATAAAAAACAAAGACAGTTTTTATTTTCAAATAGGCAGTTCATATTTCTTTTTTAAAACAAGCCCTCCTTGTTTTAATCTGCATATTTAACTTAATATAATGTTATAAAAAGTTTATCTAACTCCATCTACTTTTATTTGATAAAATATTTTTACTATACCTCAGTATTACCCCCATTATTATGAGAAAAAAAATAATAAATACTACTTTTCTTAATTAAATAATTTTTTAATTTTTAAAAAAGAAGTTATAATTCCGATATTCATGGTTTACTACCAGTATATAAAATTTTCAAGAAGAAATCAGTTTTAATTCAGTTAGTTAATTGATTTCAATTTTTTGAAACTTTAAAAAGAGCTAAAATATGGATGATAATTTTTCCACACTTTTAAAATTTTTTTTTTATAATTTCACCTCTTTGTACAAAGTGAGCCAATAAGCACATTATTACAGTAGTTAACATATTATATAATTTTTCTGATTTAAATGACAAAAAAATTATTAAATTTGCACCGAAAATCTTTTTTATTTTCATTGGAGAAAAAATTAAAATCCATCAAGTAGAATAATATTTTATCTTTATCAGAATTTAATTGGAGATATTTCAATTTAAAACAATTTTATTTAAATTAAATCAAAAAAAGTTATTATTTTGTACTTAAATGAGCTACAAGCAAGATATGTATTATCAATAATTTGGTAGAAAATAAGATCGTGCAAATAAAATTAAATGTGTCAAAATTAGCTAAATATAGCATTATTTTTTGGAAAAACATGTGAATATGTATTCCTTTCAAAATAAAAATAAATTTTTATCAGATTAATCTATATCCTAATAGTTAAATATAATTTAAAGCAATTTTCAGGGAGAAAATTCATCTATTCAAGAGTTTCTTTCAGTTTTTATATGCTTTTAGAATCGTTTTTCCATTAAAAAATAAATGATTTTAAATTTTTCAATTAAAAATAAAGATTTTTTGCATTAATGGTTAAATTTATTTACATTTCAAGATTGATCATTCCATTTTAAGATTTTTTTACATCTGCAATTTTAAAATTTTCAAGGGGGTAAAGGATTGTATACTTGGTATCATTATGTAAATAAGCCTGGTTTTATACAAAATTTAGTTTGATTCAGGAATGATTACTCTATAATTTTTAGAAGTTTAGCTAAATATACAACATTTTAGATCCTTTTTTTTCTTACACCACGTAAACACATCTTTTTTTTTTAACATTTATCCTTCTAAAAATACAAAATACCAAAAATTGTTAGATAATTAATTTATTTATCAATTTTTTCTACTGAATGGATAGATAATTGTAATTTTATTTTGAGTTATAGTACTGGGTTAAATTTCTATTGTCCTTTTATTCTGCCTAAGAGTTTTTTGAAAAGAATTTCTGAAAATATTTTTCATTATATTCTTACTAAATTTTTAATGAATAGATTTTAATTTACCCCAGCTATTACATATATGTTTCTTTTTTTATATCACTAACATAAAAATTTCTTATAAAAATCTTAAGGGTTCTTATTTTCCAAAAGAATTTTTATTATAAATGGAATAAATTCTCCAAAGTTTAGTACCAAACTCTCTATTTTCTTTTTTCCTCTAGATATTTATAGTGAAACTGAATAATAATTTAGTTAAATTCAATAAATTTGGACACTTAGTAGGAATATTTATTTTATGCTTTACCGAAAAAAAAATAGAATCGACGTAATTTGTTACAGATCGAAATATCAAGAAATAGTAGCAAATAATTGGAATTAAGGTACATGTTATTAATAGAAACCAAATATTATTGGTTTAACTTAGTTCCTAAAAAGTTATAATTTCGTAGATTGAATTAAGTTCATGATGCGTTTTTAAGACAGAACCTATTATATCAGAAAATTCTGGGATAAGTGAAATTTAGATTGAAGGGTATTTTCACATTAAATAAAAATCAGAGCAAACGTCATTTGCTTACACTAAATTATACAATCCTCTAAAAAATTTATTTTCAATTCTATTTGTTTTACTTTAAGCAAATATTTCTAATACCAAGGAAAAATTCATCAAAATTTTAGACAATCAAGTAGGTTTTTAAAAAATACTCTTTTATATATGCCTAAGATTTTTGCCTGAAAGTATAATAATTTTAAGTTTATGATAAATTTTAAGTATATTACCCACCATAAAAAGTAGGGGTTTTATCAATGGAATTTTTACATTGGAGCACAAAAAACTCGGATAATTCATAATAAAAGTTTATTTTAACCTTAAGATTACAAAGATCATTCGCTTTTCTAATCAGGTATTGCCATGACTGTTAGTATAGGTATCAAGATATATCATCAAATTTTTACATCCAATTCCCATTTCGCTTAATTATATTTTCTCTAAAATAGATAATAAAAAGTATAAGACTTTCTGGTTTAAAATTTTTCAGTTATGTTTTACAAAAATTTTATTTAATATAAATTATATGCTAATAAATTTAAATTAAGTTTTTTTATCTATAATTTTAAGTTATGAATTGGGTAAAAGGTCTTTTGGATGAAAATTAAATTTGGCTAAAAGGCATTCGATGAATCAAAATTGGGTTAAATATATTTTAATTAAATAAAGCTTAGCCTTTCGCATACAAAAATTTCATCTTTTTTATCTTACTATTATTTTTCATAATTAAAATGGTGCTTAAAAATGAAATTTTCGTATTTTTTTTAATTATGCATGAAAAAAGTTAAATCTTAATAATATCTATTTATTGGTCAAAAATTATACTAAATTTTATTATTTCAATCGGTAGTGCATCAATAGTCCTGACAACGAAAAATATAGTACTAATAATAAATACAAAATAATGATAGGCCTCGTATTTAAAATGTATAAATGAATCAAAACACATTCAAACATATTAATCTCATTTTTTTACAACTTTAAATCAAAAATTCACAAATTTTTAAACTTAACCATTAGACGAACAGTTGTTGAGTTTAAAATTATATTAATAAATTTGAGATTATAAATTACAAAATTTGGATGTTACCAAAAAGAGAAAAAATTTAAAAAAATAAACCAATTATTATTTTTTAATAAATCGAAAAATATTATTTAACTGACGATATAAACATTTTGATACCAAAAAAATAAAAAATATGTAAAACACATATCTAAAGATTGTATTTATAGTTTTGACACATATATACTTACACATAGAGATTGAGATTTTTATTTAGAGAAAAATAAGGAAAATAATTTTTTATGGATAGATATCAAATAAATTGTAATGACTATGAAATTATAATAACGATTTATTATAGCAAATTTTCATTTTAAAATATGCAATTACGGATAAAGAAATCAATCTGAATAAATATATAGCTGAAACAAAATAAAAATGATCTTTAGTTCTCAAAAAATATAATAAATAAATTTCTAAGTTTTATAAATGAAACCACAAAGAAAACTATAAATCTATTGTGATAAAATTCAAATCTAAAACTTAAAGCAAATTTGATTAAAATCTAATTTAAATAAGATTTTAATCTGTGGTATTTATCTTTATCTGTGTGTTTAACGTGCAGAAATTAATGTAACCTTTATATAATATATTAATTCATTATAATTCCATATTATAAGTTTAATTTCAATTTTTTCATTTATTTCTGGATTTATAAATAATTTTTCTTATCTTTTGGTATTAACAAAAATGAAAACATATAATCTTGGTAAATTTTTTTTGTTAATATCAATTAAAAAACTCTTATTTGAATAAAAGAATAGGTAAAATACGATTAAAAAACTAGAAAAAATTTATCTCCTCTAGAAAAATTTCTAGAATTTAATTAACATAAATAAAAAAAAAATTACCTCTGAAATTTGTAGCGAATCTTAAGATTAATTATTGTCATATTCTTAGAAAAGTAGAAAAATTAGAAATTTCCGATAATTTTATTATTAAATATTTGAGAAATGGGTTTACTATATCTCTGTATTAGATACGAAATATTTTCTTCGATTTTTTATAAATAAACCTTAAATAAGAAATTAAAAAAATGGCTTATGCCATGATTTGATCTTTTTAATAATCTAAGAATAAAATTGGAAAGAAAATATTCTAAAAATATTAGAATCTACATTGATAAAATTATTTAATCAGATTTAGTGCATGAAAAATAACAGAAAAAAATTTCATATTTGGATGTGACAAAAGAATAAAAAAATTGGATAAAATATTTATTGTATTTAAAGCAGAAACGGAAATTTGAGAATTTTAACCACCTAAACTAATTCTTATACATGTGGATACATTTTTGAATACAAAATATCTTTTTATCGCCTATGAAAGATGTATCAATTAAGAATATAGCGCGATATTAGTTTTGACAAAATTTACTGAAAAAAATCTATATATCATGTCTAAAAGCTCAGTTTATGAATTTATATGAGATTTTCAGAATCTGATAATTCCACTAATTCAATATTAATATTAATTAATCGTGGATGATATAAAAAAATAATAAGTTATAGATAAATCGTGTCAAATTCAAAAGTATATAGTGGAAATTATGAATTTAATCGGCTCAATAAAAAAACTCTTACAAGAAAAAAATTAATTTACTAACTCTAATTTAAATTTAACTGATTTTTACAAAAAATGAATATATAGTTATGATTAATTTTCAAAATAAAGCTTTTTATTTTTTTATTTTATTTTTTTATTCAAATAAAAACATAAGATGAAAAATATTTTTGACTGAAATGTACTATTATTTTTAGAAATTTGAAATTTATTACGATTTAGAATACAAAAACAATCTAATATAGTAAAAAAATACATGTTATAAATAATTACAGTTCATATTTCATATATATTGAAGCATTTGGATATATAACAAAGATAATAATGTTTCAGTTTTAAAATTTATTTTATTATTAGATTAAATTTTTTTTTCTATTGAATGGATTCTGATTCAATTAAAAAAGAAATATCCTATATGATAATAGAAAGATAATTATTTTTTAATGTAAATACATTTGTAATTAAGTGAATATTTGTCGCTCCAAATATCGTATATCTAATCTTAAACTCATCTAAAGCTCAAGCTAATATACTGCTTTAAAAATTCAGTAAATTTTAAAAAAAAAAAAAAATTAACCAGATTGAAATTCGTAACCGTGCTTTAGTATATTTTTATCTAAAATACGTAAACCTATCATTATTTCGCTATATTTCTTAGCATTATATTTGATAGTCAAAGCAAATACTCTTTGTAGTCTTAAGGTTAAAATAAACTTTATATGTGAAATCCCCGATTTTTTTGTACTCCTTTGTAAAAATAACATAATAGCACCCCTACTTTTTATAATATGGAATATACTTGTAATTTATAAGAAAAGTTAATTTATTATACTTTAAGGCAAAATTCTTAAGCACATATAAAGATTTTTTTTTCCAGCCTCCTTGATTGTCTAAATTTTTTCAACGAATTTTCCTTGATATTTTAAATATTGACATATAATAAATCTGAAAGAATTGAAAATAAATTTTTTTAGAGGATTACATAATTTTGCAAAAGCAAATGACGTCTGCTCTGATTTTTATTTAATATCAAAATACCCTCCATCGAAATTTCACTTAAAACCCAGACTTTTTTGGTAATTGGGTTTTTTCAAATAATAAGTTTTTTTATATAAATCTACATATTTGGGAACAATTTTAGTCAGGCTGATAAGAAAATGGTTTATTGAAAATTTTTCTCAGATTTATTTGTATTAAAGTAAAATAAAATCGTAATGGTATTCTATTTTTGATAATATTTTCAAAAAAATTTTATTTTCGTAAGAATTAAGAAAAAAAATCGTTATTTTAGATTATATCTATATTAAATATCTGGTCAAATTTGCGAAAACAATTTTTAAAAAATCTGAAATAAATATCAATATTATAAAATATAATTTCTGCATCAATTTTTTTATATTTTACAAACATTTATTCTTATTAACTAAACAAGTTAAACGTTTTTTTAACATATTAATATGGGTATCGTAGAATTAATTGTACATTTTAATGCAAAAAATGACTGCAATAAAATCTTAATTTTATTAATAAAAAAATTAATTTTAAAAATATTCTTTTAGCTTTTTTTTAATCTCAGAAGGTGTTGAGGCAGTAATCCTCATCAGTTGTTATCAAAATTTCTTAATAATTTTTGTTCCTTTGATATTAATATAATGAAAAAAAAGTCTTTTGATAACTAAAAAAATATCTATTGCTGCTAGATTAGTGGTCAGACGCAAAGTAATTTATCGAGCTGTAAATTCCATATTTATTATCATTTCAAAATCAATAATTATTCTTTTCGCATAATATGTTTAATTATCCGAAAAATTTTTAAATACAAATTTAGATAAATTTAGAAAAATAATAACTCCACTAATAAAAAAGTTAAGAAAAATAAAATTTACATTGTGGGCATGATGGAGGGGGGGGGGTGCGTGCCTCATAACAATACCTTAAATTAAATAAAAATAAAGATAAAGATAACTGTACTAGATAATGATTTTTCATATTTATTATTAAGATATATATACTGTGTTATATTAATTATGGTTAATTGCTATTTTATCACAACTCTGTGATATTTCGAAAACTTATAAAAGCTAATACGAAAATATAGAATACGAAATGAAAAATTCTAATTATTTAATGAGAAAATATAATCAATTTTTTTGTTTAATTCTTATATTAAAGGTTTTTTTTATATATTTACACATTCATAGATCTTAACTATACAAAAATAGAGATTATGAACTGTAAACCTATGCTCAAAAATTTAAATATACTTAATTCAAATTTCTTAAAAATACTCATTTTTTTTCACTTTTCACAAAGTATTATCTTTTTTTATTAGAATTAATTTTATTATGTTGATTTTCGTTACGAAAATTTATATTATAATTTTAAATAATTAATATGTCTTTATAAAATTTCGAAAGATTTCATATTAAATTTCTCCTACCAGTTACGTCATAAGAGTCTAGTACCCCCTTTAAATAAATTTTTTTTCCATCTAAGGAAATATATCTAGAATTCGCAATTTTCATACGAAACCTATAAATATATAAAAATAGAGAGAAAAAGCTTTAAAATAGTTTCATTAAAATTAAAAATAGTTTGTATCTCAAATAGTCTAAAAAAAAATTATTCTTTTTTTATAATCTGAATTTAAAATTTTTTTGTCACACTCATTCTTCATAAAAAAAATAAAATAAAAATCCATTAATTTATATTATAATATATGTTTCTTAATTATTAATCAATAAAATATCATTTTCAAGAAAAAAACTTTATAAAATAAAAAATTTAAGTAAGATTAATATTTTCTATTTATGTGTATATAAATATGAATATTAAAGGTCAAAATAACAGAATCGAGGATATTATAAAAAATAATTATGGTAAGACAGAAATATTAATTTTATTATTTGAATCTATCCCCACCGTTTATGTCAAAAAATTATTATTTTTGATAGACCAATGAAAAACTGAGATTTTATTTTTAAAGGGTTTTAAAAATAAATATAAATAAGCAACATAGATTTAAAAGATATTTTTCATAGTAGATATTAATAAAATTAGCATTTTTTAGTGCTAAAAAAATATTCATTCATAAGAGTAGTATCAATCACTGGTTTTAGAAAATAAATATAACTTTCCAAATTAAATTTGTTAATTTAGTAAAAATTTGAGTTTTTTCTGTTTTTATGATGTATGAAATAGAATTTATCCCGAAAAACTTACTTCTTTTCATTATAACTCTTATTTTTTATAACTTAATTCATTTAAAAAATATATAATTTAAACCAATTTTATTGACAAATAACTTATTATGACACCTGTACCTATTATGTATTCAAAATATAATAGTTATTAAAAAATATTTTTATGTCTAATATCACTTATTTTCTGTATAAGAGAATTCTTAAGTGTCTCTTATTTTTATTAAAATATTCATAAGTTTTAAAAAGATAATTTTAAATATGGTTATTCACTTTATATAAAAATCGTACAAGTATTTTGGTTTCATAAAGTAGATTGAATGAGCTGTGCTTTTTATAATATAACTTTTGATTGTGATAATTTTTGTAGTAGTAAATCTATAAATTTTTGAGAAAAAATTATAAAAAAGTAAATTCTATTGGATTTTAATAAAACTAATTTTAAAAAAGTGGTTATTTATTTAACAAAAGTCCAAAAAATTTCAATAAAAATAGATAATGGATAAAAAAAATTAATAAAAATTTCGGAAGGTGAAGTTGGAATACTAATAGCCACTCTTTTATTTTTATTATAACACATTACATATTTTTTCTCTTCAGTTATTTAATAAAGATTGATAATAATTCCAGAATATCGTTTTGATTATTTTATTAAAATATCTCCACGTATTTTTTCAAGATAATTTTTAAGTTTTTTTGAAATGTGGCAAATTAAATTAATATAATTAAATTTAATTATCAATTTTATAGTTGTGTCTCAGTTCCAATTGATTTTATTTAAACTAGAACGAATTAAAAAAGAATCTTGAATTTTTTTGTAATTTTTTCAATTTTTTCAGTATAAAATTTAAATGTTTTTTCTAAGAAATAATTTGAAAGCTGAAAATATTTATTATACTTTTTATTTACAAACGGTTTTAGCCTCTAATATACTGTTATAAAAATATAAATAATACCAGACATTTCTCTGTTTTTTTAATAGCATTTATAATCCTTTTTTTTATCTAATTAAATTAAAATATCTATGAAATTATCTAAAATTGATAATTCTTTAAATTAAAAAATTCTGGGAAGTAAAAAATAATATAATTATTCTTTTAAAAAGACCTCTGTAAAATAGGCTGAAAGTGGATTTGAATATCCAGTTTATTAATTTCCCAAAAAATAACAAATTCCGCTGCATGCGGTGTGAAGAAATCTGGGTCTATAAAACAAAATTTAGGGGTGGAAATCTATTAGTGAAAATAAAAATACTTGAGGATAATTCTGTAATTTTGGTCTAAAAAATCGAAAAAAATCAGGTTTACACCTTATAGAGTTAAAAATCTTTAAACCTGAAATTTGATTCGCTAATCATTAAGCATAAAATTAGCAAATATCTGAAATTTTAAAAATTTACAAATAAAGGAACGAGTATGGGCTCATCCTAAGTTAGAACTATTTAAAATTAAAAAGATTGTAAAAATTATGTAAAAAATTTTCTCCAACTTTCCAGACTAGGAAAGTTCTTCATCTATATCTATATAATCAATTTATATATATTTTTATGCATCTCCATAAAAAGATCTAAAAAAATTCAGAGAGATGTGGTAAAGATACCAAAAATTAAAAGAAAATATTTTTATGTGATACCTATGATTTCAATATTTGTTTTTTATTATTTTAAAACCAAAAAAAAAAAAGAATATATTTCAGTTTTTTGTGACAAATTAATTAAGGGAATTTTAGATAAAACTATATTATTCGGTGTATTATCCTCAAATATTGTTACCATTTTCTATGGTGTAACTTATCAAAATCGAATTTTGGATGCAATTTCCTAATATGGATGTATATAGCTACTTTATCTAATCCCCTACATTTCTATATTTTATCCAATATGAATTATGGAGTTTAATCAAATCTATTTTTTAAAAAAAAATGTTGATAAATTATAAACAAAAAATAATTGGTATCCAAATTGAGAATGTAAAAAAATTTGAATAGGTCATCAGAATAATCTATAAGACAATATATGACTCATATATAGTGTTAAATAATGAAATTTCTCGAAAGTTTATCGATCACATGCAGTAGTTTTTTCCAGAAAAAATAAATAAATTTCATATGTCATTCAATGTCTGATTAAAAAAATTTAAGAATTAATTTACATCTTTTGAAATTGGATTTCATTTTAATAATTTATTTATACTTTTTCTTAATTGATTGGACTTTTATTCAATGTATTTTTATTCTTTTCGAACAAATTTTACTAAAATTCATTAGGCTTTAAATTTTTTTGCAATAAATTTTACTTTTACCGAATTTGATTCTTAAAAGGTGAATTTTTGTTTTTTCATAATAAAAATCATAAAAATTCCACCTTTAACTTATCAGACATAATGTTTCATCCATTTCCACTCGATCGGGGTCTTAAGTTCTAATTTCTTTAAAAAAATAATCAGCATTTAAGAATTTTTAATTCAAATATAAAAATTTGATTTATTTTGTAACTAACTTAGGGATTAAAAAAATAAGATTTTCTTTGAATATTTGACATAGTAAGACATAAAAATTACATAAAAATTTATACGATCATAAAGAAAAATTATTTGTCCAAAAATCTATGCAAAGAATAAGATAATTTACTTTCTTCAAAATTTATGCTGTCAATAAATAAAAGAATTTACAACAAAATTTATGCTAAAAAAATAATAATTTTTTTTACAGAAACATTTAGGAAAAAAATAAGACATTTTTTGTGAAAAAGAGAACATGAAAATCATCCGTTTATTTCTATCTATATTTTTACATATTTTAAAATAATTTTATTACTTATCTTCAGTTTATTTAATAAAAAAATTCATATAATATATTATATCGAATAAGTAGCACATGGCTTAATTTTATTCTTTTAAAGATATAAATGGCATTAAATCTATAATAGTTCCGACATTACCACTTCCTCCTCTCTTTTATCATTAAACTTACGATTTTTCCTGGAATAATATATCTATTATTATTAAATTATTCAGATAATCTATTTATGAATAAAAATAAGATTATCATCAGCATCACTTCAACATGGTATGATGTTATTATATTTTGAACTTCTTGAATGGTTTCTTAATCTATAATAATTAATTATATAAAAAAATTCCAAAACAGTTTCCACTATTGAATTGACTATTTTTTAAGATTAATTTCAGAAATATTAAAATTATTTAGTAGTTTATCAATAATAAAACAATAGCACTGAAGATTCTTTAGTATAATTAGCTTATCCTTGCGGAATAATTCTATTTTAAATTTTTTTTTAATTTCAACTTTAATCAGATAATTTAATAAAATAGACATATATATTTATACTCTGGGGTTTTGGCGAGCTGTTTTTAATCTAATTTCTAGTGTATTTCTATATAATTGACATGATATATTATCAAACAGATCAAAAATTTCATTTTTACTCGTTAATAGCTCATATATTTTTGAAAATGTTGTTATTAATTTATCTATATAATTATTTTTGTATTTAAAGTGTAATATTTAGGATAAAGATTATTCATCATTAATTTTTTAGATGAAATTTAAATTTATGGAAGATGTTATGTATAAAATACTTATAAAATATTCTTTTTTTACAGAATAAAATAGCTAATATAAAAAATCAAAAATATGTAGCATTTAATTATATTGATGACTTCTATATTTTAATAAAAATATTTTTTGAAAAAATAGCGATAAATAATTTTAGATATATAATTTTCGTAAGTGATTACGAAAAACCAAGAATATTGATTTTTATTATTAAAAAATATATAAATCTTGGTTATAAACGCTAATAGTGCATATGAATTCGAATAATTTAGATTTATATGAGAAAAATTGTAATTCGGTAATGAATAGAAATTTCAGTGGATTATTCTCAATATAAAACTCATTCTGGAGTTTTAAATTTTCAAAAAAATAATTAAAATATGGATTTATTTACATTAATATAGCTAACATTTTTTTGTAAAATAAGAAATTTTGAATTTATTTCTTTGAAGGACACTTAAGAAAGAATTAATTTAATTAAAAATTTAGTTATTTTCAATAATATTGGTATTTTTTTTTAGATCTTTTATTAAAGTTTATATTAAATCTTTATAAATTCTTTATTTTAAAGGAATATACATAATAAATTAGCATTTGTATTTATTTATTTTAAATTCTCGTATCCAATAGGGATAATAAGATTTTATTAAAAAAAATTCAATTAATTTGGAAAATTAATTTTCATAATAAATTAATGAATTTTATTAAAATAGTCTTTAATATTTATGCAGTATATTAAAAAATAATTATATAACCAAGAAAAATTAAATTTTAAGATTTGGTTATTTCTCATATGGAATTATGTCTTTGACTATAAATAAATTGAATTAGAATTTATAAATTTTTGGATAAATAATTGATCAATTATTAATATACAACATTAAATCAATCTTCCATAGTTAAAAAAGTATTAAATAAAATTAATTTACTAACAATCCTCCTATAATAAAATCAGATTCTATCCGCTTTAGGATCAAAATAAGCCATTAAGAATTCTATCTACATACATATCAAATCTAATAAAAACTCATTGTTAATATTATACCATTCCAAAATTTTACTTTATATAGAAAATATATATTAGCCTATAATTAAATACTATAATTATAAACTATAATTAGTCTAATTTATTCTAAAATCACTGAAATTTATTGAAGAAATATCCTCTAACTAAAAAAACTATCAATTAACTAAAAAATAAATTTTTAATATTACAAAGAGTGTAATTATTCCAAGAATTTAACTAAATATATTCTAATTATTTATTTATTATTTCAGCGTATATAATCGTTTTTTATTTTTTTTTAATATTTAAAATATAGAGTATTTGTATTTTTAAAGCAAAATTGATATTTATTTTTTATAAAAATAACATAATTTATACAAAAAATATAAATATAATAATTGAAAAAATATTTATTTTTGGTAGCAGAAACTTACTGGACCCTTTATACATTTGTTACTATTGAAATTTCAAATAATATTTTAACTCTCAAAATTTTCGAAGCCATAATTTTAGAATTAAAACTAATAATTCAGATAAAACAGTTTCTTTTTAATGTAATCTCATGGCTTAAATTTCCGATTGTTTATAATTTTTTTTGGGGGGGGGGGGTTATTCCAAATATTTACAAAAAAGTTATTACTATAATTACTAAATAGCAAGCATTTTCAAAGAATCAATTATCCAGGTCTGTATAATTATAAAAAACGCACTAAAAAAATTTTTTTTTACTAAATTCTAATTCTTTTATATTTCAGTAACAAGGAATACTAAATGAAAAAAACAAGATAAAAAAAAGTAAAAAATATATATACAAATTTTAAAATGGAAAATAATATGTAGCAGTTTCTCAATTTTTTCAGGATTCCCATTGCTGCGGGTGAGAGATCATTTTCTGCTCTCAGATGTTAGATTGAACTTTCAGATTTTACTTGCATAATTTTTTTTAACGTATAAGAATTTTTATTTAATTTTTTTAAAAATATTATAATATAATTTTCTATTTGGTTATTATTGAATTTTTAAATTGCTATTATTCACTTTTTTATTATTATTTATTTTTCATTTTTTTTAAATGTTTTATAGTTACGTGTAATTTAATATTAAATAAAGATTTATAAACTGTAAAAAATATCCTAATAGAGGATATTTTATAAGAAGATAACATTCTTTCTTTTTAAAAAATTATTTTTCTCCCCAATTCACTGCCTAGCGTAATTATTCTTTCTGTGCCATCAATTTTGGAATTTTTAAAAGATGAATCCTTGTTTTTTTTTATTTTAAACTAAATCTAATACCATGTATATCTCCTACACTGTAATTCTTACGATAAATAGAATTTTCAATTTTAAAGAGTCTTTATTATCAGAAAACCATCAAAACCCTTTGCTTTTGGATCAAATTACAAAGAAACTACTAAAATTAAGATTTGACCAATAAAATTGGGTGATCTCCCAAAATTATACATAATATTTCAAACTTAAATTTTTTTTTGGTGTTAGAGGAGAGGATAAAACAAGGAAGAAGATAAGAATGGGGCAAAAAATTACGAAAAGGAAGTAGGATTTGGAAATAAGATTATTAATAGAATCTGAGAGAATGAACAAGTTTGTTAGAATAAGCTCTGGTAAAGGGCACGAAGAATAAGAGCTGTGTGTAGATGTAAGGGAAGAAGAATAATTATAATTTGTTTATTTTATCTTAATTATTATCCTTAATTTAATAATGAAATATAAAATTGAATTTATTAATCATTATTTTTGCCCTTCAATCTAATATTTAATCTAAACTAATCGTAAAATATCATCATTTTTATTTTTAGCGCAATTATTCTATTGAAACACGGGGCTATGTTTTGTAAATTTAAATTTTCATTTTTTCTAGAACTATGATATTTTTAGTCTATAAAATAGCAAATTTAAGGCCTATTTAACTTAAGAATTTTATAGATTTAAAAAAATTAGTATTATTTTAGTAAAAATAGCAGTTTTATAAAAGCTTCATGACTTCTAAATTAAAAGGATATTTTTATTGTATTTCCAAAAATTGACCATATTTCACTTAATTTTATTCGATAGATCATAATTCTTTTTTTTTTAATATAGTAAAATAGATTAATAATAATCTTTTCATACTTGATTATATTAAAAATTATCAATTTAGTCTAAAATCTGCATAAAGCATCTGAGATCAATATGGTGACGTGACTATTGTCCTATTTCCATTTGACCTACTGACAATTTGGCTTAATATTTTCAACACCTTACAATTTCACCTACTGTCCAATTGGTCTACTTTATATTTTGAATATCTCCCAATTAACCTAACTACAATTTTTCAAATCGCTAAATTGACCTATTCGTACATACATCTACCGCAAAATTGGTCCATTTACAAATTGGCTTCCTATTTTATCGTATGTTTAATTTACCATATTAATATAATTGCTTCCAATAAGAGCTCATAAAGTAAGTGACCCTCCAAAAATCAAAACTTTAGCAAAAGAAATTAAATTTTGAGGATTTTAGTCACTAAGCAACACATTTTAAATGCTACCAGTGTACCTGAATATCGCGAAAATAATTTGGTATAAGTATACAAATATAGTATTAATAATGGTTTAAGCAGTACTTTAAAAACTTAGCATTATCCTCCCTTATTTATTTAAAGACTATTGCTAAGTCAAAGTGATGTTTAAAAACTATATATGATCAAACATATGATGGGAATAAATGATAAATATATTTATGTATATTTTTATAATATTTGTGGCATATCCTCTTACTCAAAAGTATTTGAGCAGGTGCTAAATTAATTAAACATATAAGCTCAGGTGATCAGAAAAAGTATATAATACCCAATATTGTAAACTAAATTTCAATATTTTATTAAGTTATTACCTCGTAATAATAGATTTTTTGGGTTTATAGTAACTTTCATAATTACCGCAATTATTATAAATAGAATTTAATCGTTATTGGAAATTTCTGGCAGTGTTTTATTTTATTTTCCTTATAACTATATAATATTAATCTTTTGATATTTTTCTTTGTTTTAAGATTTTTTTTAAGTATAAGACTAAGATCTTTTTTTTTTACTGTAATCATAATTATAAGCGACTTTAAAGCTATTCCTAAATTCAAAACAAATTAATGAGTAGAAATTTGCAATCACAAATATAACATTGAATCGATGGAAGATTTAAATATTATGTTAATCTTTGGTCTAATCGTTTGAATAAGGCTTCATAAAATTAATTAGTGTTGTATAATATTTAATATAGGGTATTATCATCATTTTTGGGTAAAAAAAGACATCTAAATTATAGTTTTTTATCCTTTAACATATAATAATTATATATCATAGGCTTATTCTAATTGAAGTTAAGTGCAATTCAGGTACACTTGTAACATTTAAAATGTGTTGCTTAGTGACTAAAATCCTCAAAATTTAATTTCTTTTGCTAAAGTTTTGATTTTTGGAGGGTCACTTACTTTATGAGCTCTTATTGGAAGCAATTATATTAATATGGTAAATTAAACACACGATAAAATAGGAAGCAAATTTGTAAATGGACCAATTTTGCGGTAGATGTATGTACGAATAGGTCAATTTAGCGATTTAAAAAATTTTAGGTAGGTTAATTGGGATATAGTGATAAGTAAAATTGTCCTTTTATTTGTTTGGAACTAAGAGCACTACATTTTATCCGTTTCACTTGTCCAATAGGACTGGCGCTCCGTTAACTGGTCCTTGAAGTTCAGTTATTATTAGCTTAGAAAAATGTGATATTATCAACAAAAAACCATCCAATAACCAAATACCGACTCAGAAGTTTAAAACTAAAATATGTTCAATTGAATCTCCCATGTAGATTACCCTTTTATTTTTTAGATGAAAATGTTCAGCCTTTTATAGATGTTTGAAATTTGAAAATACCCTTTTGAAGTCTGAGCTATCTTTACAACAGTAAAACATGCCATCCAATTATTGGTTGGTATAAAAACCTGTTATATAGAAACTCCTCCAATTAGGCTATGTAAAAAAATGTATAAATTTATAAAGTCGCACGCCCGTCATTTACATGAAAATAGTCAAAATATAAAGTAGACCAATTGGATAGTAGGTAAAATTGTAAGGTGGTGAAAATAGTAAGCCAATTTTTCAGTAGGTCAAATGGAAATAGGCCAATAGTCCTGAAACCAATGAACATAGTTAGTAGATATTTACTATTTAAATGAGCTAGTTCACAAAATGTCGATTATTCATTGAATAGGAATGCGAGAATTTTTATACGCTGATAAATAATTTCGAAAATTTATTTGCTTAACTTTATTTTAATTAAATTGTTTAAAATGAATCCTCCCAATAATAATTCTGAAGAATTTGATAAGGGAGGGGGGGTTATTATTGTGTTAAAGCTTTTAAATATTTCTGTTATCTTACTTAACTTGTATTCAAAAAACAGAAAAATATAGTTAATATTTCAGCTGTATAATTAGATTGATAACATTTACATAATATTGGGTAAGATATCAAGTAATTTAATTAAATCTGTTAATATATACGAGCAGAAGAAAGGAAAAAACTAAATACTGGAAAGGGCTAAATATATGAAAAGATCCATCTCAACACTATCTTATAAAAAAGCAGAACGTATTTGATATAAATATTGTAAATTAAATTTAGATTAGATTTATTTAGGCAAACTAAATTTTGGGATGAGTTAATAGCAAATAAAAATGTTTCAATTCCGTTATAGGAAAAATTCGATATTTTGTGAAATTGAATCATGAAATTTGAGAATTTTTTGGTCTAGTTTATTTAAATAACATCTATCATATCCCCTAATCGAGCGATACTTATTTAAAATCTAAATGATTTAACAGATACGCATTTAATCTTTAATTATTACATATTTTGAAAAAATCTAAAAAAAGAGGTTAGTTTAAATAAATTTCAGCATATTGAGGTTTAGGAAAAAGTGAAAATATTATAGTAGTAAAAATAATCAATTCAATTCAATCTTTCCATTCCATTCTATAAGATTAATGAAATATCTAGAAAATTAAAATCCAAATCGATAAATAATTTTTGGCCAACGATTTTATTTTTTATTTTGATAGTTAGAAAAAAATTTCAAATAAATTCCCGAAAACGTAATTAACTAATAGTAAAAAAAAATTTCTAGTAGAAATATTGATATGGATAAGAGATGACTGATATAAAAAAATTAAATATAATCTGAATATATATTTATAATATTAAAGATTTTTTTAAACAAGGTTTAATACTATTTCTGCAAATTTGGATCGTTGTAAAAACATAAAATTTTATTCTTTTATTAAAATAAATTGACAAAAAACATTTGAAGAGGTGATTATATAAAATATATAATCTATAAAAACACTTAGCATTGAATACAAGCCTTTTTTGCCTCTGAAAAGTAAATTTTTAACTTGAAAACGTCATTTATATAAAATTCTTGATATCCAAATCAATTTCAGTTGAATCAATATTTCGATTAGAAACTTATCAATGTAGATAGATTAAAATATAAAAAAATATTTCATTATGAATAATGCGTATAAGTAAGCTTATCAACACCTTATAGTATATTATCGCTTATAAATATCATGATTTCTTTATTATTTTTATTTTCCAGAATAATAAATATTTTAAAAATTTCCAATGATACCCAATAAAAAAAACCAACAATTTTTTTTCGAAAATTCTTCAATTTTATTGATAAATTTGGCAGGAGAATCGAGAAATTATCTTTGGTTAAAGAATTTACTCGTTTTTTCTTTAGTTTTTTAGAAATATAATTAAATTTATCGATGAATAAATGCCAACAATATTATAATTATAAAGTTTAGCAGTAACATCCTTTTACGTACATTATTTTTTTAAAATTTGAGTTTTTTTTACTATATTTTAATTTAATAGATGGTGATATTCACACACACAATTATATTTATATTTAGATTTAATAGAGGTAATTTTTATAATCTCTCAATTTAAATTTATTTTTTAAGTAAATACAAATTCATTATCAGATAAGAAAATTTAGAACAAAAATGTGAGTTTTCGAGTATTATATGATGCATTCAATCCATTGTAAATGTTTAAAATATAAATAATAAATCTTTTTAAGAAACTTTTATATTGATTATACAAGTTTATAAGTTATCCAGTACTGATATTTGGAAAACCAAATAACTTAATTAATACTAGGATCAGATAAACTCCTATTAAATTTATCCAATGAAATCGCATTCTATGCTATGAAGGTATGAGTCTATTTTATTTCTCTTCAATATCAAAACAGTGCGCATTCAGAACTTTAGAATTTTAAATATAATATTGAATCTTCTTGAAATTAAAAATCTTTAGGAGTTCAAATTTAAACTTATTTCTTAAACTCATATTTTGTTTCTAGTCGATTTTTTTTTATAATACTCAGGTTTAAAAATAGCTTTTATACAGTAAATTTTCTAATTTTTTATTATATTCGATCAAATAGTATTATAATTCTTCAAAACTTTTAATCAATTAATGTCTCATTACACATAATATATAATATTCTAGTGACAATTGGACACATACTGATCAATTATCCAAAATAAGCTATTCGCAATAAGATAAAACTAAAATAGAAAAAAAAATGCGAGCTTAGGCTCAATGAGTAGGACAAATTTTATTAAATAATCTACTCTATGTACTGCTTCCCTAGCCCTGTCTTAGTCAATTTAGTTTAATTTAATCTTATATTAATAAATATGAACATTTCAATGTTAATCAATTTTAACGTGTATTACGATAAATAAACAACCTACGCTCAATGGATTTTTGTCCAATGGGTTTTAAAATTGAGCATTAAGGCGCTTTATTGTATTTTCATTAATCATATTAACTTATTATTATATTATTATAATGAATTAAGATTCGAAGATGCTCAGTTTGCTGAAAGATAATGTACAGACTCAGATTATTTACATACTGCAAGCTTCATTGGACAGAAGAGTTATCAATGGGAACAAAATTGCAAGATAACGTGCAGAATTAAGTAAAATCAAGACAATAATTTTTAGTGGATCGAAATTATATTGATAACTCATCATTATTTTAGCCTGCAGTAGAAACTAGAGTTTATTAAGTTACACATTTTATTGAGTTCATAGTGGAGAATACTAAACAGAAAAAAGTCTAAAAAGAGGGTGTTTTGCAACGTTTAAATGGGTGGAAGATTAGTTTTCAGGAGAATAAATCCATTATAAAACCCTTTGTGGTCGTTTTTGGTTAACCCTTATAATTTTTGCCTTACAAAACTAAATAATAATAATAATTTTAAATTAATTAGAAGATTTCGAATATTAAGGTATTATGAATGTATAAGCTTAGTTCCAGGATAGGATAATATACTCCCAATCTCTTTGATTTCATTCGAAATGCTATGATTGTGTATTCTACTTTCTTTTTTAAAAAACTATTTGACAGAGCTAGTTTATAAATACAAGTTTTTCTCAAAAAAATTTAGTTTTATCAGTTTATTATTTTTAATTTGGATATTCTGTTTTCCAAAATTTGATTGGAAATTAAGGGAATGTGGGTGTGTATAATTAGTTTCAATTCAAATCGATATGAATTATAATTGTTTTTATGCTGATTAACATCAAATAAACAAAAATAACAAGTTTTTATATAGCAATCAATACCTTTATTTTATTATATTAAATTATTTTGTCTAATTTTTACTAATCATCAATTTTATTCAATTTTATGTTTAACTGAATTAAAATATTCATAAATTTTATATCAATTAGAAAATTTGTCAGTTAGTTTCTAAAAAATGCGAATAATTAGGTTTTTGCAATAACTATAATATCTAGCCACTAATAAAAATATAGATCAATAGACTTTACTGCTTTACCTAATGATAATGTATGAAATTTTTTTTTAAGCTTTGCAATGATATTTTGATTCAATTTTACTTCATAAAGAATAATTTTTATTGAAATAATATTTACAAAGCGTTTATGGCCTTGTAAACAATATGATCAATCCTAAATTTTTTGCAATAAAATCACCCTGTACAAAACTTAGGGATATATGCACCATGGGTTTAGAATATAGGAAATGTTTGAAGATGTAATAGTTCAAATTTTAAAATAAATTTATTAGATTTTTATAAAAAAGGTGAAATATTTTGACTAAGTTTTTTATCAAGATTTATTCCTTTGAGTGAAGAAGTAGTGATAAATCAAATATGGACTATTATAGGAATAAATGTGTTATTTATGGATCTAATTTATTAATTACACAATTAAATTCCTATATTTTACGATTAATAACGATAGTAGAAATATTTTTACGGATTTTACTAGTGTATTAAATTGAAATTATCCTTTAAATGTAATTTTAGAAACTTCAGTTCATAAAATCTCATGTTATGTGAAAAAAATCATGGGAAATAGAATAAAATATTTTAAACAACGTTATATATTACTAACAAATCGGTGAGAATGGGTGGTGATTGGATATGCTTAATTATAATAATTAATATCCCAGGATATTTTTATCATGTTTAAAATCTATTAAGCTATGGGATAATTCAAATTATTTATTTTGATTTATAGCCAATCTATCTTATTTCTAACTAAGGAAAATCCAGCTCATATACGAAATCTGATATAATTCCATGAAATTGCCCAAATTATTTTAAACAGCAAAGATAAATGTTATTTTGGGGTATATTCATTATTTTTAACACAAATCCTATTAATTTTTTGCAAACCTGTTGTAATATTCTTAATTCTTAAAGAAGTTTTACTACAGGGTTCGATTTTTTTGTCGGGGACTCCATTTTCTACTGAATCCACTGTAGAGTCAGAAATAAAGCTGTTCAACTTGTCCTGGTTCTTGGTAGTCATTTTATTTTGTCTCTACAGATTTTCCCTTATTATAATTTGTAATAGTTAGTTTAGAAATTAATATCACAGCATTTTTTATTTTATTTTATTTTTTTTTAGTTTGTATTTATTTATTTTTTTTATTTTTCAAGATAAAGAAAGAATGATTTAATCTAAGGTAAAATAATTATACTATTGCTGAAATTTGGTTTAGAATCAAAAAATTAATATATTCCTTATAAGCTGAAAATTTTAGTTAGATATTATTTCGAATTACTATCTATAATAAATAGTTTTTTTCGAAATTCCTCTAGGATCCTATGTTTCTTACTTTTGACAGTTTTTTTTTTTTTTTCATCGCCGAAAAAAACATCCTCTTTTATACCTTTTTTTTTACTAATACATAGATAACGCAAGCTAATTATCATATTAATAATTTTTATCATTCATATTACATTCATTAATTATATTTAAAACGTTTTCAACATAATCCTTGATTATATGTTCCCTCACCTTCGTGGTCATCACTTATCTTTAAGTTTTGGAATTTTTTTTCTTTATTTTTCAATCTTTTTACTTCATTATATTTTTTATAAAGAACTTTTCTTGTACTAAATCATAATTTGAGAGTAACTCAAAGGTTAATCAATGCATAAATGATCATCCTAACTTCACCATATCATATTTGATTTTTTTTTAATTTGTAGATTAGATAGTAATTAAATTTAATATTATTCTTATTTATCTGAACTCTCTGTAGTTTATTCCTTGATAATAAAACCCGAAAAACCTTTAAGTTCTAATGTATTTATTCTATAAAATAATCCATTCCTCTTGATCTAACATTGAACTGCTTTCAATAATTATACTCAAAGTAATAATAGGTTATTTTTCATATTTTAAATTTAGAATGGAAATATTTTTTTAATCCAATTAAATATTAATAAAATAATCCTTTTGCTTTAATATATATATCTTAAACTATATCCCGTATACTTTTCTTATTAATTTCATACTCAAAAAGTATAATTTATTTATTAGTATATTTTTTTTCAAGAAAAAAACTATTTTAAAGTTAATAAAGTTTCCTAAAAATTAATTTGAAAAATTTCACTAACTCCCCTATGCTGTTCTATCAGCTACATAGCTCGAATGCATTGCTTCAAGGTAGGGATTGGTACCAATATCTAATTATTTTCTACCTAAAATCTGTGGATTTTTTTATTTTTCCTCTCCTTTATAATTTTCATTCTTAGAAAATCGATTTATGTAATCTAATACTACATAATCCGGGATTAAAGCGGAAATTAACTGGATGAAATTTTGATTGATAATGTAAGCGAGTATTAAAATCAAAAATAATTTGGAGAAATTCCACCTAAAAATTTATCCTTTGAAAAAAATATTTATTTAAACTTATTACCTATTATTTGAAATCACAAAAATTTACTAAAAAAAGAAAATTTGTTATTTCTCAGAATCCTCCAACTTTCTTTTTAAATGTAAATAAACACCCATATCTTCGAATTTTTTATGTATAATTTTCCACCTGTATAATGCCATGTAAAGCAAATTTCCATCCTTTCCTGACTTTTTTATTTCATCGATAACCTTTTGAGTAACTTATCCAGACCACACATCTTCGTATGGCAAGAACTAAACATTATTTATATGATTACACACTATTTACATCAAGCTTTTTGCTAATCCATAAAACTGGTCTTTTATGTATAGTATTCCGCGATTTCTGGCCAGAACTCCAAAAAATATTGGTTTTTCTACATCATCAGACATTAGTTTGAAGACACTATTTGCACACATCTTATATAAATAATTGTCAAAATCCATTTTGTAGTATGCTTTATATTCCAAGGTGCTATTAAAAACATTATTGAACATATCATGTGTTTTTTGAGTCAATGTATTATATTTATACGTGCTATTTGCTCTGCAATTCCATTTATCTCATTCATCATCAAAATCGCAATAAAATTTGATGTTTAAATCAAAGTATATGATTTGAAAAAGTCTATACTCTCTGTTTTAGATAGAGGAGCATAAATAAATATTCCTCCTCATTCAAATTTTACCCGTCAATCTTCTGGTTGTATTTTTGTGGAAGATCAAAGCATTTAACACCATCTATCCACAAAACTTTTGTGTTAATTTTATTTCTTTCTGTTCTAGGTTCTTAAAATCTGATTTATCTAAAGAAAACAAGCCGCTTCCCTAAAATCCGTTCAGGAAAAAAAGAGTTGGGATATCTTCTTTTTCTTCTTTTTGCTACTCTAGCTGAAAATAGTATTAAAATTTTTCTTATAACTAATATCAGAACAAGAATTTTGATCACATTTTTTAGAGATTGTCTTGAAAGTTTAAGGAAATTCATGATTGAGATATTTAAAATAAAATTTTGTAGACTTGATAGATTTTTTTTTCTATTTACTAGTATTTTCGTTTTTATTATACCAATGTAAATTTTTCTCTTTTATTGGAATAGTAAAACCACTAACAGCTTTTAAAATATAAATAAGAATCTTAATCAAATTATTGGATTGAGGATTTATTTCAAAAAGATTATATTTTTTAAACTAATTATCGATTTTTTCAATAGTCTAACAATATTATTAAGCTATATATTATCAGAATAGTTACTGAAATTATAATGCACTAGACAGAAATTGCGAATATGATAAGAGATTTAAAAATAATAGAAAATTTTTAAAGTATTAGTTATTTTCTTTGAAACCCAAAAATATTTTCTTTAATTTGCATTTACATATTGATTGAAAACTATAAAAATCACGGTTTAATTATGTACTAATTAAAAATAAACAGTTATCAAACAAATATACGCTTTAAAATTTGATGAAAGCTACAAAATCACTAAATTTAATTTAATTTCATGATTTCATATATAAAAATTTGTCACTCTTTTGTCAAAAGAGTTATGAAGCGTGTTTATAAAATTACAGATTAAGTATAAACTATTAATTGCGTTTTAAAAAAAACAAATTAGTGTATATTTTTGGTTTTTCTTAATAGAAGGTTAAAGATCATTATATTTCGAAAAAATTATCCGATTCTATGCTGTATCTAAAGTCTATTAATCGATATACTCTAAATGTATAAAGTCATATTGCACTTATCAATTAAATACAACTCCCAAACTTTAAAAAAAAAAAAAAAAAATTTAATTAAGGATTATCGTCTATTTAGTCCAATAAAACCACACCAATTAATAATTGGTTTCTTTCATTTTGTTAATGTTCACCAATTAAAAAGATTTTATAATCCAAAATATTGATTGAAAACTTCAGGATGACTCAAAAATCTTTAAAAGAAAAAATAAATCATCATTCTCTGGGGAATTAATAAACCTTTTAAACTAACAAATAATTTAATTTGAATGAAGAAATTTCATAATTTTGGATATTAATACTATTCAAAAATAAAAGTTTTATAGTGCATATTCAATCATTATCCAAAAAAATTGTAAAAATAAAATCACCATGTATACATTTCAAAGGCTAATCTAATATTTTTAAATATTTATATTTATCTTTTAATCTCAAATATAAAATTATGAATTTCATAACTAAAGCGATTGGTAATATTAATTTTTTAATTTATAAAATAATCGGAGTGTTTAGTGTAAATCATATATAATTTGAATCAGAAGCAGAAATCTTTCTAGAATGTTATGATAAGATCCAGGAATGCCATTTTATACCCTCTTACTATAAATCCACTATATGATAATAATATTAAAATCTTTTAGTAAAAAAATATTGAGCTTCCCTATTTATAATATATATTATGAATCCTTTGGCTGAAACTATGTTAGGATTAAACATCTTTTTTTTTCATTAATTTGTTGACAACACTAACAGTATATTATATTTTTGATAAAATATGCATTGGTTTATATAAAATAGCAGTATTAGATGCAGGTGGATTAATAATTTAGTGAAAAAAACTTATCTCACCACGATGACAGCAAATTCCAAAAAATATTTAAAAAAATATACTCATATATTTCTATGTTAACTATAGACGATTTAAAACAATTGGGACTCAATAATAAATCGATTTTTAGAACAAAGACAAAAAATCATGAAAAATTTAATATTCATATTAATATAATGCAACTTCTATTAAAAAAACATCTACATATGAATAAAATATTAATCCTTTTTTAAAAATTCCAGTATATCACAAGTATTTCCATATACATGATATTTGAATATTTCGATATCCATATTAAGATGGATGATAAACTAACAAATATCTCTCTTAATTAATTTTCTTTAAATCAGGAGGATTAATTAAAATTTTTTGGGAATCTTGAATGCTATATATATTTTGAAAAAGTAAACTTGTCCCAATTTCACTAATTATAAATAAAATTATTAAATTACTTATTATATATAAGGGTTAAACCCCATCCATATATACTATTAAAAGAAGAAATGAAATATTAGTATGAAAAATCTTCAATCCTTATTTTTTGATATTTTTTTTTTTAAAATAAAAATATAATTTTACAAACAAATTTACATATATTCAAATAGCACAAATTTATACTAAAAAAATTGAATTTGTTTTTTCTATTTACAATATTTAAGACATAGAGTTCTTTAATAATTCAATATTTATTATTTATACAAGAATATTTATCATATTACCCTAGGTAGAGGTATAAAATTTATCAATATTTATTGCGAAAAAAAAACTACAATTTTTTTTTCTGATGATTAAAAAATCTTAAAAATATCTATCACTTATTGTGCTTTAGCTAAATTCAAAATACTAATTAAAATTAATAACTATAATTAATTATGCTTAAAAAATATTTTTCAGGGAATAGTGCATAATATTATTTCTCTAATAAAATTCAAATAGAAGACCTGTTTTAGAGGTGCTTGAATCTAACCGCGAATAATTTAAAGACCTTTAAGATGATTTTTATAATTAATTAATAATTTTTTTAAGTAGTTTATCAAAATTTTGACCCGATTTATAGTAAATACAAAAAATAGCGATCTCTGAACAAAATTTAAATTAAAAAATGTGAAATTAAAATTGTTTAAAAAAAATTTATTTCAAAGAAATTTATGCATCTAGAACCTGTAAAAATTATTAAAATTAAAAAATTTAGAATAAGATAGAATGATTGTCTTTTTTTATTCCATAAAAATGTTTAAAAATCAGTATAAATATGGCTTAGAGTCTAGAAAAATCAAAAAAGAGAGAAAAAAAAAAACTTAATAAAAAAGACTAGAATCTATAATCAGCTCTATATCAATCAAACACTAGTTTTTGGAAAATTTATATAAATATTCTTATTTTCTTATCGAATTAATATCGATGTACTATCCTTTTTATTTGGTAGTTTATTTTTTCATTTATCCATACATTATCTTTACTCTTTTTTGCAATAGTAGTTATTAAAAAAAAATTTTAACTTACAAGGGATTAAAATCACAAAAATTGTATACAAAATAAATACAATGGGCTTAGAATGAAACACTACAGATCAACTTCAAAAAAAACTAATTGCGAGGAATTATTTTTAAAGGATAGAATAAAAGTGTAAAGTAGAAAAAAATCAATATTACAATGTCAAATTGCCAAATTGAAATTAGAAAGCTCCCCACTACCTCAATTTTAAAGCTCTTAATTTTACCAAAATTTAAGGGTCATGTCATCTATTAATGCTAATAGTAATTAATAATTGATAAATAAAATTTTCTTAAAATTATATCATTCAGTTTTGAAGAATTTATTTAATTTTCACAAATTAAATTTCTAATATCATTATAAAACTGAAATTAAATATTTTTTAAATAAAACTTATTATTAAATAAAATTAGGCTATATTTTTGTCAAATAAAATTTAATTTATGATTTAAAATTTATTATTTTAATTTTAAATATCTTTATTTGTATAATATAGCACAATTAAATAGAAAAGATCTAAATTATTGAATAATAATTAATCAAAATGTAAATAAAAATCATTAATATAATATTTATATAATATTAAATATATAAAAATTTAGGAAAAAATAGAAGAATTTTTTAATTTTCTAAGATTAAAGCATGAAAAAAATTGAGCTATAATTTGCTTAAAATATTTTTTCATATTAAATCAATAATTTTATACCAAATTAAGGCCTTATTTTGATATTTGTAGTAAATATGAAATATCATTTAGCAATTTTGTACCTTTTTATTATTAATTTAATCTATTCATAATTTAAGGATCCCTAGGATTTTATTTGTATCTGTGTATTTGTAAAGCATTAATTATTATTCATACTTTTTTATTTATTTTAATAATATCCAATTAAATATAAAATATTTATCAATTAAATTTTCTTCTTATTATGTAGTTTATTTTTGCTTAAGATTATATAAACATATGGTGCATAGGTTCAGCGTTCGACAGTCAGACAGATATCAGCGTTTAACAGCTATTTTTAGGAAAGCCATGTCGATCAATCCCACTTTTGGGCAAAAGCCTATTATTATTAATCCTGTAATAGTATTCTCTGACTAGGGGCTGATTAGTTTCAATGAACTATTGTTCGTTGAAAAAAAAACTTAATTCTTGACTGCTTGTATTATCAGTCATACACCTACTACAAACAATGCCAGGAGGGATCTTTTGGTTAGTAGATTGCACCCTTTTCCTGCAGGTACGCAGACGGTAGTTCGGCAGAGGAGCTTATTGTGGTTAGGATAATATTCTTTTCTATACGTAACTTTCTAATTTATATATATATATTAATGTTTTTATCTTAAAAAAAAATCCCATTATACAAATATATATATATATTTTTTGAAGGGCTTCTTTTTCTGCGAAACCTTTCTTCCTAAAACTATCGTCTCGCCATAATTCTTCTGGTTATCCGAAGTTCTCTGTAAATTCGGATTTGGCTGTGTCGCTTTGATCATTTTATGTTATTTTTATTTATTTATTTATTTATTTATTTATTTATTTATTTTGTGATTTTAAGAGTTTATATTTATTTTTTAATAAAAGTCTTATATTTGAAAATAATGAAATATAATAAAGTACAGGTATAAATTCAAGAGCAATGAGGACATTATGATGTATTATTATATGAATAAGCTTAAGATTTATTATTGATTAGACGTTTTAAAAAAAAAGAAGTAAAAGCGAAAGAATTTTTATTTGGATTTAATAAAAGTATAATAAAAGTTTTTAATATTTAGACGCGTAGAAAAGTTAATAAATGATTATTTTTCGGTGTCTGACATTTTATTATAAGGATTTCTAAGACTTTATATCGACAATTTTAGAAATTTAAAATTCCACAAAATTATTCATTTTAAGTCGTAGGTAAACATCTGCATCTTTATAAAGTGATTTATTTTATTTTTCAGATGCAGATTTATCAAAATTAAGATAGCATATTTCTTTTATTAACCCCTTTACTTTGTTCTTTATATTCTTCTTTTGTAAAAAAGGATTTGTTTATATAATTATTAAACCAATAAATATGAGAATTTTAATCTCTTCTACATACATGAGATATAGAAAATAAAAAAATCATACATTTTTTATTGGAAGATTAATAATAAAATAATAATAAACCTCCTCAAATCGCAGTGGTGAATTTTATACTTATTGTATTTGAATATAGTGAAAAATTTACAATATTTTTCTTTTGATTATATAAATATCATGGACTAAATGAAACAAAATATTCCTCTGTTGATTAAGTCCGCTATTAAAAAATCTTAATGAATATTTTTATTTATCATTTCTTAGGCATTTTTATCCCAATACTATGAATAATTCATAATATTTTGTTATATAATATTTTAGTATATTTTTTTCAATTATGGTATTTTAATGTAAAATCTAAATATTTGCAATATATTATCCAAAAATCGCACTAAATTTTCTGTATTAAACGAGAAATATATTTTAATTCTTAAAAAAACTCCCATTTTATCCAATAAACACGATTTTGTAAGTTAAGTCAAAAATTGTCTGAAATTAATATAAATAATTTTAATCAGAGAACAAGAAAATTTGAGACTTATTGTTCTAAATGGAATTTTTTTTTTAAAGACGTGCCACTTTTTGCTGTTTAAGCCATTTTAATAGGGCTTTAATCATAATTTACTCATAAAAACCAATAGTTATACTTAAACTATTAAAAATTTGCATTTTTTCGATAAAAGATTTTATATTTTATCCTGATTCTTAATTAATATAAATGTATGCTTTATCATAGAGATAATTTTCATATTATGGAAGCACTAAAATTTTAAGAGGGAGAAGTCCTCACTCTAAGCGTAATTAAAATACTACTCAGTGTTATCACTCTCCAAGCTTCACCATAAATCTGCCATTAATTTCTTTATCCTAATTCTAAAAAAATAACAGATATAATTACGATATCTCCTTCCCGCAATTTTTCTGTTACTATAAGGTAATCATTTATACTTATAAAACCAATGAAGTAATTAATTCTCTAAATATTAATAAAAAACTTATCAATAATTCGTAACAATATCTTTTCTTGGTACAATAAATATATAATATAATATAAAATCAAAATATAAATAAATAATTTTCTCGGACTTAATAATATACCAAAAAAATATTTAAATATAATCTCAATTATTAGCTGAAAGTATATAAAAATAATACGTAATTTAATTCTACAATAAAGAATTAATAAACTTTTCTAATTTATAATTTATACATATCTTAATAATTAACTTATATCCTTCACAATATAATTTTGGAATATTACAATAAATCTAGGTTAAAGAAATGTTTCAAAAAAAAATAATAAATAATAATATGCAAATAAAAAAATTAGGGGATTACTTTATATTATATTTTTAGATCAGGTTTCTAAAAGAAATTATAAATTTAAACACACTTTAGCACTGGTATTAAAAAAAACGGTATTAAAAAAATTATTTTCCAAATTTGGTTCTTAAACCCTAAAAAGAAAATTTTTTTATTTCTATATGCGAAGAGAATTAGAAATAATAGAAGTTTATAATAATGAAGATCTTTTTTTCATAAAAATTTAATATTACATGTTATTTTGTTTGTAGATTATAATCTTATTCTAAAATAACCAATAAAAAAATCTACTCATTAAATCTACTCTTAAAATCAGCTTTCTTATTTTATTTTTGGACCATCCGGAGTCTTTTATACAATTAATATTTTTATTTATTGGCTTGTAATCATATTTCATTTAAAAATATAACATAAAATTAAATTTTTATTAATTAAAGATTGATCCATAAGAGATCATATCTAAATAAAATGTACAAAATTTTATTTTTGTAAGGATTTTTTAATAGTAAAAACATATCGGTAGTAAAATAATTTTCAATTAATTATATTAAATTAACTATAAATATACTTATGTAGTGTTTTTGAATTTTAAAACTATTAACAATCATCTTAAACTATCAAAAGTACTCGGAGATTATATTCTTAATTTAAAACTTTTAAATTATTTTTTTTTAGTCATAGGCACATTTCTTTCTTTAATTTTTTTTGATAGCTAAATTAAATCACAATCTTAATATAAGCGCCGATCTGATAATAAATTTATAATTTACTAGTATTAATTGCCTTAAATTATTACATTCTATAATTAAGCTTTGGAAACTTATAATATATAGCTATTATAGCATATTATTTTTATTACTTTTATTATTTTAATTTTAAATTTAATTAGATCATCTAATATTCAAGATTTTTTTTTTGAGCATTACTTTTTTGATTTATTATAATTCAATATTTAGTATTATATGAAGAGCCTTATCAGTATAATAGTTTTCCTATAAAAAAATCTAAATTTATGTGAAACTCAATTTTATTATATATTATTAGAATTAAGAATGATTTTTAGATTCAACATGCGTATTTTAGGACTTAAATTTTTTTCGAGAATATCTTTACTTTCTCTTAAAATGAAGTGGAGGATATTTAAAATATTATGAGTATCAACAAGTAAAATAGTTCGATCCGAAAAAATCGGATTTTATTTTTTCGATTGGATTATTAAAATAAATCTAATATATAAATATTATAATACTGTATATCATTCTTTAAAACATTATCCTATTTTTGCAGTAGAAGCTACACCAAATTAATTCTATAATTCAAAATTTATTTATTAATTAAAATTTATTATTTTTATATTATAAATTCTAATTTTATATTTATAATAAAATAATGTGCTATCTTAAATATAAGATAAAATTCTTATGTTCTTATGAAAAATAAAAATATTTACAACTAAAGCCACAAATCATAAGTTTGAATGGATTTTTTAGAAATAAAGTTAGTTTATTTAAAAAATTTCTCTTTCATTAACCATAAAAAACTTTTAAATGTTCGAATTAAAAAATCCAAGCAAAAATCTGTTTCGAAAAAAGATCTAAACTATTTGATTACAAAAATTTCGTTTTTTTTAATTAATAGTTATTAACACCTAGATTAAATATATTTTGATCACTTTTTCAATTTAATTTGTTTTAATAAAAAGTATTTATTATCATATTACAATTCGAAATATACAATTAATGCGTAAAAAATTCCTATTTTCTAAATTGTAATCCATTTCAAATATAGAATTTAATTTATCTATATGAAATTTTAATAATGTTTAAATTATATTGAAAAATAATATTTAAAAGCAAAATAAAGCCGAAATGTCATTTTTTAGAAAAAACATTATTTTAAATGGTTTGAAAATTTTCATGTTTACAAAACAGATTTTTATTTGTAAGAAAATCCTGTTAAAGTTTTAAATACATATTTTGGTCTTGACAAATAAAAACTTAATTTTAGAAATTTTAATTTTTTTCTTTTCTAGATCATTATTAGATCATTTTATAAATCTAATTTTCATTTCATAATGAAATTTTTAATAATTTTTTTATTATAAAATATGACAATTTACTTTTTTTTCTAACATAAAATAGATAGCTGAACCAATGATAAATGAGTGGAAAACAGTTATAGAAGATTAGAAAAGTGAACGTAAATGTTTAAAAAAACATTTTAAATAATTTCCAATTAAATATTAAAAAGTTTACAAAAAAAAAGCTCAAGAGATAATTCTTAAATACTCATTATTACTTTTTCAATTTTACTATACGTTTTCATAAGATCTATGGCTTAAATTTATGAGAAATTTAATTTTAAAAACATTAATTTTAATGTAAAAATTTAATTTATTAAAATGTTTACTTTTGGTGGTTACTGAATAATTTTAAATTTTATTGAATTTTTATAAAAAAATTCGGGTACAAAAACTATTTCCATGCAAATTTTATGATAAAAAATAAATGATTACCTTTAAAAATAAATATTATTCTATTTGAGTTTTTTAAAAGCATTCAAAGAATAAATTTATCGAATAAGAGATTGATTTTTAATATATAAAATAATTAACATTGATTTTCAGAATATTTTATCCATGTCGCAGTGAATTCTTTCTAACCCACAAGAGATTCAAAATATCCAATAGCATTCGAACTATATTTATCATATTTATTTCATAATTAAAAAAGAAATTTCTTAGTATTCATATTAAAGAAATTTTTTCTTAATAAGTTTTTTGTATTTTTGATCCAGTTTATGAGCAAGATTTTTACTTTTTAGTACAATTATTAATATTTCGCAATAATTTTATTCTTTTTTTTACGCCCTAAGATAATAACTAACCTATATACGACTCTTCAAAAAATTTTAATGTTTATAATTAAAATTTTGAGTTTTTCAATAAAACTGGATTCGATCTCAGAGAATAAATTCAAAATTCTTTAATAAAAAAACTTAAAATTTTCTTATAGTTTATCGAAATTAAAAAAAGAAAACGAAAAGAGGTTTAATAACTGATTACAAACTCAAAAAAAAAACCCTTAATAAAAAAACTAGGTAGAGAAGTGAAAAAATCTTACATACATTTTTGATAAAGGTGTTTTTTTTTTAAAAAAAGGGAAATTATTGATAACATTTAAATACTTTTTGCGAAAGTTGTGTTGTAGTTAATTTTTCTTTTAAAATAAAGAAAAAATTCGATGTAAAAAGAATAAAACTACAATCTTGTAATAATATAAATATTACTTGTTTAATATCGATATTATAATATAAATAAAAAAGAGTTCATTAATTACTTTATAAAGATTTCTATATAAAAAAATTTATAATATAATTTCGATTTAAAAATATATTTATAAATGTATTTTATACAATTAAGCACAATTTTTCAGGAATAAAATTATAAATAGCCAATCAAAGATACATAAATAAATATAATATTAGGTTAGCAGTGCAAAAAGTGGGTTTATTCCATAAATATTAATTTTTGACTAATAAATTTACTTATTTAAAAATAATTAGCCAATATTTATTATTGAAATTATTTGATTTTAGATTTGATAAAATGATATAAACCAAATAAAAGAGTTTTTTCAACATGTAATGAAATAGTATCGTTATATTAGTAAATATTGATCTGTATTAATGACATGATTAAATTGAAAAAACCTCATATTTTTCAATATAACTCGGTTTTTTCAATAAAAATGAATTGTATAAATTAAAATTCATATTTAATAATTTGTTTTTTACTTCAAATATTATTTTTTTGATAAATAGATCTTATTTATAAAAATTGATGTATACAGTCAGAATAAAAAACTTATATGTATTTTATGATATCAGCTGTTTAAAAACTCTTGGAAAAAATTTCAGAAACACTCTACTATTAGTAATTAACGATTCCGATCAGTTTATATCATTAATTATTCCGTTAGTATACAACAAATTTTTTTTTGATAATATTAATAAAGGGAGAATACTATTTTTTGAGATATCGACTCTAAAAATACCCTTCAATTAAAAAAAATCATTTTTCACAATCCAATTATCAATTTCCGTAATATCCCCTTTAATAATTAATTTAAAATTGGCAATAAGTATTTTAAAATTAATATTTATTTTTTCTGTCTTATTTTTCAATACGCTTGATATATACTTTTTTAGACTATAAGCACTTAAAACAGGAAATTAATACTTCTAAATAATCTAAATTTCTAAATGTTCTATATATTAAGATAAAGCGTTAATGAAAAAATCCTTCAATATAAGTTGAGAAAAAAAACAAAAAAAGTTTTTTTTTGAATTA
Organism: Smittium mucronatum; assembly: GCA_001953115.1. Lineage (NCBI taxonomy): Eukaryota > Fungi > Kickxellomycota > Harpellomycetes > Harpellales > Legeriomycetaceae > Smittium > Smittium mucronatum. Next base: position 36,598 of record LSSL01002655.1, read on the forward strand.
TGGACTGTAACACTGGTTTTATTATAAGATATTATGAATTATTTATAAAAATAATTGTATTTTGATAAGTTTTTTTTTATATCGTCAAAAAACATGATTTGAAATTATTATATAATAAGAGTTTAATATAGATAATTCATTATAATTGAAAAAATATTTTTTTATTGATAAAAACGCGTTTATTTCAATAATTTTCGAATCACATCTTTTTTTTGGATTAATATATTTTTATAATGTAAAATAAAATAATTTCATAAATTGTGATTGGCGAATTCTATTTAATGAATATTTTTATTTGTCAAAAATTCTTATTATTGAAATAAACCCACTTATTTCGGATTATTCCTAAAAACCCTCATAGAACTTTGATATTCGGTTTTTGTGTTTGTTCTATGGTTCAATTTAAAACTTTTTTTTTACTTATGAGATATAAAAACAATAAATTCGACTGATTTATAATAATTTATATTATTATGCTTTAAAAATTCGATACCTACTTATTTTGGAAGAAGATTTTGCTTTTAATGAAGTTTATTTCTTTTTTGCTAATGAAATTAATATTAATGAATGATATTTTTCTTGTAGCGATAAAATAAAGTATTAAAATAGAAATTTTAGTAAAAAATTTGAATAGAAAGAGGAGAAAAATAATATTTTGAAATCAATATTAAATTTGGCGAATCACCAAAATTTACAAAGAGGAGATATGATTTTCTATAAAAATTCACAAAAGTATTAAAACCATTTTTATTTTAACTAGTTTAACCACCTCTTTGATTATAAAGACAATTTTTTGATGAAATAATTTCTTTTTTTAATAGCTTTGCTAATCCCCGCTACGACACTTATTGCACTGGTAATATATTAAATTGTGATTGATGAAAACTTTATTCTTAGTCATACTTTGTAAAAGGAATTATTTTGAGAAATTTAAAAAAAAAATAATTTAGATGTAATTCCACCATTTTTTAATTTTTTAATTAATGGATAATTAAACAAATTATGAGATTTTTTTTAGAAATTTTTTATAATTCATTTCATGTCATCTTTATTGAGATTATTGAAATAAGAGAAAATTTGATACTAGTAACTCCTATAGCATATAAAAATCGATCATTATCCTGCTATATACAATTTAACTAATTAAAAAAATTTCAAAGAAAATTAAATTTATTTAAAAAAATAAATAACAATATTTTTTGATGCTAAAATTATGAAAAAACTATTCAATTAGCCACTAAAATAATATTAATATTTTCTTAAATAAATTTGCCGATTTATTTTAATAAAGAAAAGTTTTTAAACTTTTTTTTAAAGCAAATATCGCTTTTATAATCTTTGAAAAATTAATCTATTTTTATGTAAAATAAAACAGGAAATTTAGCAAAAATATTTTCAAAACACACATATTTATATATTATCTCCAATTAAGCATTAAAATTTTTGTATTAATACATTTATTTTATAGTATGTTTTTATATTTAATTTTTTTCAAAACCAAAAAACATTTTTATAAGACTAAATTAAAAGCTATCAGATAAAATTTTATGCCTTATCAATTTTTAAAACTAAATTATATTTTTATATTTACCTTCATTCCTTCTTATGGTCTTAAATCGTAGATCAGTTTAAAGTAAAAGGTCATTAATATTAAAGCTAATTTAATTCAAAAAAAATTTTATGTTTTTATTTACTTAAAATTCACATTATTTTCACATTAATAATAAATATGGTAAGTGTTATAATTATTTTTTTTGGAAGTTAGGCCAATAGATTTGAATTATTTTAAAATAGTTTTAATTTTATTGAATTATTATATTAATCTTAGGATAACAAAATTCCTAGATTTATTCTAGTTTTTCGTTATTATAGTTTTTAGTACATTCCAAAAAATACTCTTCAAATTAAATTTTGTCGGTTAATTTGTTTTAAACTTTTTTCAACGATAATTTTTTTTATTCATCTCAAAATTATTCCAATATAAATTTAATAAAATCGTGTTTCCCAAATATTTCTATTCATATTAGTTTTTTTTTAGAATTATTTTATACCTTTAAATAAATTAATAATTTTTATCCAATATTTAAAAATATTTATATCGAAAATAGTTTCTTATACAGAATTTTTCTCGAAAATTTTTATAAAAATTTTTATATCAATTTAATTGTTCACATTTAATATAGGTGGTTTATAAATAGTACAAAAAAAATTCTTAAAAGAGTTGATTTTAATTTAAAAAATAATATTTTATTTTTTTCTATAAAAATTTAGATTAAATTTTTCATAACACATGTCTATCAATTTTTTTTTCAAAAAAATCAAAAAAAATTGAGATCGGCGATTATTAAATTATCATAAAAATTCAAAAAAATAATCATGTCATTATTATTATTTTTTTTTCTATTTATTCCAAATCAAAGAGAAAAAACATATTTTATCTCAAATCTAGAAAAAATGGAGATAATATTATCTAATTTGGATAATATCATTTAACTAATTTTCGTTCTAATATAATTCTTTAATAAAAAAAATAAAAATAAAAATAAGCCATTTATAATTTTCATTACAATTTTTTTTTAAATAATTACGAACTTTTTAAATTGATTTTTTTTTTAAAAAAACTTTAATTTTGTAAGCTAGGATTCGATTAGATTTTTAAAATTAATTAAAGAGTTATTTATAGTTTTAACAAAAAAAATAAATAATAGATAACGGATATTTGCTATTGTAAAAATCAGTATATATCGCTTTAAATTCAGATTGTTTTTTAATTAATTAAATATTAATAGGAAAATTTTTATACAATTCCATAAAGTATGATCTAAATGACTAATTTTCATAACACATATTTTTTTAAACAAGATAAATGAATATTAGATTTATTCCCAGCTTTGAATTCAAAAAAATAGTTATCATCAATTCAGGTTAATATAATTTCTCAATATTTATGTGGTTCTGAACTCTTTATTTAGATTATTTTATACAGAGAATTATTAATTAAGAGGTCATTTAATAGTGCACCCTGTTTCTTTGAAATTTATTAAGCAATATTTTTTATTCAATAAAAGTGGTAATTTATGATAAACAAAAAATAAGTTGTACTAATTTCCATTCATATTCCTAATTAGAAAATTAGAAAAATCAAATTTTCTTTATTTTTCTTCAGTAGAAACGACTAAATTTTATTTAAAAAATGTATTGGATAAATTTAACTGGAAAATTAACTCGCAAAAGTGATCTAAAACAAATCTCTATACATTAAGAATACCCATTATATTTTTTCATATTTAAATAATTCTAATTTTCATATTTAATACAATTTAATCATTAATTAAAATAAAAATATATCTTCAATCTTTTTCATTTTAAAATTATTATAAAATATTAAATTTTTGCGATTTATCTCGAAAATTTTTATTTATTTATTAAATTTTATCAAAAATCACATTAAAAAGCTATTTATGCACATAATATATTTGTAATAATTTTAATCTTTTTATAGTATTAATAAAAAGAAATATATAAAAATTATCAATTATTTTTTAAAATTTTTTTTATTAAATTAAAAATATTAAATAATCAAAATTTCTTTCTAATTTCAGATTTTTATAAATAATTTAGAATTTTAAAGATAAAAACATCAATAATGGCCTTTTTTTATAAAAAAATTAAATATTTTCTGAAAAAAAATTATTTTAATCTAAAATTTCAGTATTTATTTAAAATTTGTCTTTATAATCATAAAATATTTATATATAACGATATTTTTTCGCTTTATAAAAATGAAAACCTACTAAAAATATATGAAATTATTTTTTTAAAAAAAAATTTTAAATTAAATAACAGAAAATTTTGACAAAAAGATTAAAATACTTGTAAAAATACTCAATTATTGTATTTATATATGTTTATTTAGCTATTTTATCCTAATTTAAAAAATTTGACTATTTTTGATAATTTTTCATTTTCATTAATCTATTTCTCTTATATAAAGAAAACCAATTAACAATAGTTATTATTACTCTTAATTTTTTAATTATAAAATTAAAAAAAAGTTATTTAAATATTTAATTTGGAAAAGAAAATGAAATCTAAAAAATGATAATATTTTCATATTGGAATTAATTTTCAAAATTACTTATTTAAAAAACTATTTATGAGGAGTCCAGAATACTAAAAGTATATTTTTTTTCAAAAATATTTGTAAAATAAAATTAAAGAAACATATTTAAGTATATTTTTATGAATTAAATAAATGATAATATTCACTATTAAATTTTTTAAGCTATTTCGTACGGATAAATATAAATTATTTACTAATAATACGATATAATTTTATAACTTGTTTTTTTCAACAATGGTTTATGTTTGAAATAATAATCAAATATATCAATTTTTATTTTTAAAATTTATAAATAATATATAATAATGAAATAATTTTTATTTATAGTTAATCATACAAGGTTAATTCTTAATTTGGATTACTTTCACGAAGTGACTGAAAATAAAAATTTAAAAATCTAGCAATGATCATAGAATATCATCTGATTTTTTATTTTTGGTATTTCATTAGTTTATTTTATAAGTTGTACTTATATTTGATATCTAAATAGATTTAATCTGAAAATGGTGATTTTGATTCTTACGTGGTTTTGATTAGATTTAATTAAGCTTAAATTTTATTGGATGTTCTAACTCTATCAAAAAAAAATTTAACTATTAGAAATATTGATAAATAATCCTAAATTTTCACATATCCAATTATATGTGGATTACCTTTATGAAGGGAATTTTATTTACTTCTGGTCAAAAAAAAAATTTTTTATAACTATAAACTCGAATAATAATTTACGACTTTAAGATTAATTTGAACAAAAAAAATCTTTAATGTGTCTAAATAAAATTTTATAAGGATTTAACGCAATATAATGCTTAATTTTTCAAAAAAAGATAAACTAAATGGTATTAAGATATCATTATTCTTATTTTTCAAGCCCATAAGAATTATAAATCTACTTTAATGCTAATTATATAATTATAATTAATAATTAATAATCATAATCAAACGAATATTAAAGCCGTATATTTTTATAAATATCATAAATATAATATGAAAGAAACTATATCAATATAATCCGAATATATTATTTTATATGTAAAAACTATAAATATTAATACTCATCTCAGGCTAACGCGTGATTGTTATTTTTTATTTAAATTTGATAAAGAGTTAAAAAACTCTATATATAAAATTTAATACTTTAAATAAGCTATTTTGATTAAGATATATATTTTTATTTTTTGATTATATTTTTGAAAAGTTACTTTATTTTTGTTTCTAACCTGATAAGAACAATTGAGTTCCCATATCATAAAAAAAATAGTCGAAAGGAAATAATGAATGAAACCATTTTAATTACTACAACCATCTAATCTTAAAAACATTCTATATTTTTATATATAAATAAAATTGATATTTAGGTGATAAATATCTAATTTTATTTCTAAAAAACAGTATCTATTCTATTTATATGAGCATTTTTTTTATCTAAAAATAAATAAGTCTTCTATTTAAAATCAAAATATAAAAGTAATATATTTTATCCATCAAATCAACAAAAATATTAAACTAAGACGTAAAACTTCTTTCATTTACTAAAATAAGTATTTTTTAAGTTTTATTGAAAAAAAATTGAATTAAAATTAAAATGCAACTAAATAAACAAGATTTGAATTAATTTTATCGAAAAAATAGCTTAATAAAACAAAAAAATACATTAAAATCAATTTATTTTATAGCTTAAACATTGAATTTATAAGTTAATTGCATTTCAGAATTTACAATATAATAATTAAAATGAATTTTTTTCTATGACCAGAAATAAATGAAACTCTTCTTCAAAAATATTAGACATAAATAATTATACATAATTAAAATTTATAGGGGCTTGTAGATATCTCGTTTTTAGTTAAATTTTGTGGTTTAAAACTTTTGATTTAATATATTTTACTCTTATTCAAATCAGATCAAATCCGCGTAGATATCATAATCACTAGTTACGGTTTAAATCTAAGTGGGGATCAAATTCACGTACAACATATATATTTAATGATTAAAATTGAGATCCACAAATTAATTTAAAAGTCCACAAAAATATGCAATTTTCCACAAATCATAGCACTATTTCCCAAAATAAAAAATCAATGAATCAAAATTTTAGAGTATTCAGCATTTTTGTGCAAAAATTAAATATGATCCATTTATTATTTAAATTATTTTAATAAGGTAATATTCATTTTTAACCATGATTATTTGATACATTGATCGATTAAAGGTTTACAAGTACATTTTTTTCTGCTTATGATTTGATAATATTATGTGCGAAGAAATAATCAAGTAACTGGAAACATTTATCGAGTAGATTTAGTTTATTTTTTATCTGCAAATATACTGAATATTTAAACAATTAGATACACTGATTTTTACGTTTGAGTAAGTTCATTCATTTGAGTTGAAATATTCATAATTTTGCAGAAATTTAAAATATTACATAAAATTAATTAACATCCTATATATTTAATTTGTATTATATGATAATATTTGAAAAAAAATTATATTTCATTAAATTAAAATTAAAGTTACATTCAATTAAAAATCTGATGCATTACCGATATGTAATTCAAATTTTCATAGATGCACTTCAATATTTAATTATATTGATGGATACATAATTATAGGTTTAATCAGAAAGATTCTTTAATTAAAAATAAAAATAAAAATGTTTTTTATTTTTTACAGCTTTCTAACGAGTATCGAGAAACTTTATAAATTTTTGAATTGAACGACTTTTTATTTTTTTTACTAATAAATCGTGACCTCTCTATAATAAAAACTTCGAAAAAAATTGAAGCCAATCTTTGTATAAAGGATTCATTATTTTTTCAGTTTTCTTTCATCATAATTTATTTTACATCTCTGTGATTAAATTTATAATCAACATAAAATTACCATCTACTCAAAATTTAATAAAAATAATAACAAATTCTGGAAACGAAACTTGAATATTTTATTTTATTTTTTTAGATAAAAAATCACGCAGAAGATGTTTAGTTTTTTCTTTTTTTTTTTGCATTATGATAATGCCTAAAATGTTATCGATGCATCGGTAAATTGTTTTTCAAAACTAACAACATATTTGAGGAGTTATAAATTTTTGCTTTCGGGGAAACCTTATTTTATTTGGGTTAAGCTAGGATATGGTCAGCTTCTTGGTGGAAAAGTAACCAAAGTGGTAAAAAAACACAAAAAATTAACTTTTTGATGTATTTATTAGCAAATTAAATTTATACAAAAAAAAACCTTTTAAAAGTTCAAGTTAAACTAAAATAAAAAATACCGATTATTAAGATATAATAGAAAATATGAATTATATTGTTATTATTTTTTATCTCCAGAATTTTACCAATAAATCGATCTAATTTTGACTTGATGGAATTTATTGATAACAAAAATATATCTTCCGGCTCTAAAGCAGCTCTGAAGAGCAGAAATTCTGAAGATAAGTACCAACTTATAATTTCATCAAAAATACATAGTATTTACATGTGCACCACCAATTATTATCTTAACTAAATCCATTAAGGATAATTCCACCTATAAGAAAAAATAGTTAAAATTATATGGAATAAAAATAATACGCAGAAAATTAAATAAGTTTGTTTTTTATTAAAAATCATTCAAGCCTAAAAAATTTGAATATTCTATAGACTTTTCTATCATTAAATATAATAGAGATTGTTTAATTGCTTTATAGGCTTTGGCTAAAAATGTAAGTAAAAGAATAAATAAATCAAATAAAATTAAATAGTACTTTTTTAATAATTTATTTTGATTTATATTTTGCGTGATTTTTATTAGAAAATATTCGTAAATAATAAACCTAAAGTTTATTTTTATCCTCTTTTGCTACTCCTCTATTTAAATATTATTTCAGTTAATTTAAATTAATTAACTTAGATAATTAAAAATCTGATATATTTCTAAAAATTTTACTAACTGAAATAATTTATGGCAAAATAAGTATTTGTATTACATAAATTTGAGCTTTTTTTCATCTATTTTTTTTTACATTAACTTCAATAAATCTTAGCTCTTTGTTTAATTGACAATTTAAATGATTATCATGGATAATGGTTGATCTAAGTATAAATAATCTCTCTAAAAAATCAATCAAGAAGTTTTCAGTGTAATAAATCCAAATTATGATTATTAAATTTATGTTTAAAATATTAAAATAATGCCACCGTATAATCGAAATGGTGCATAAGTTTCCGCAGTAGAAAATAAAATATAATATAATTAATAAAAGTAAAAATATTTTAAATTAAAATTTTGATGGATGATTTTGGTTTTAATGTTGATTATGAAATCGATTTTGATGATTTTTAGTTGGTAAAGTCTGTCAGATTCCAATATTTTCTATTGCAATTAATTAAGCAAAAACCATTTCTTTTAATTTTTTGATTTAATGTCAAAAATAACATATTTTTGATAATAAAAATTGTACTTATTATAATAATGAGTTTTATTCTTATAAAAAATCTGGATTTTAAGCACTGACTAGCTTAAAAATTAAACAAAATGATTACTAATCTTTTAAATTAATTATCAATAACTAAAAAAATTTTCTTGACTTTAATATGTCACAAATTTATACGATATAACTATATCTCCTATTGATATAGACTCCTATATTAGCTTAATTGATAGAAAAATCAAATTAAATTCCCTTAAAAAATCTTGTAAGGATAAAAAAAATAATTATAATTATAAAAATTTTATTTTAGATTAAAAAAAATAATTGTAGATTTAAAACAAATTAATTTTAAAATCGCATTTAGAATTAATTTTTTTGATAATTTTAGCATATTTAAATAAAAAATAAAGTGAGGACTAAAAATAATAATTTTAAATTTAAATTTTAAACTTTATAATTATAATTTGAATTAGAATTAATTATTTTGATATTTTAAGCATATTTAAGTGAAATTTTTTGATTAAATTTTTTCAAATTGAAAAATCAAACTTAGTTTCTAAATTTTATGAATTTTGTTTTAGTTCTATAGAATAAAAATAGAAACTGATTAGCTGAGATTCAGAAAAAAATTTTTGAATTAAATTTTACCTATTTTATTGAAATAATTATTTTTAACTCTCTCTTTCACAAAAATTTTGGAATTAGCCTTTCTAATATATTTGGTCTATATTTAAAAAGATTTCTAATTTCATTAGCTTATACACTTTATCTTAATAAATAAAATATGAAAAATTTATTGCTTAGTAATTAGATGAACCTCAATAGTTATATCTGCATCATATAATAATATTAATTTTGATTTAATTAATATAAAAATTTTTTTTTTCGAAAAATAAAAAAGTGATTATAAATTAAGTTTATACATAAAAAATAAATCTTTAGTAAACCAAGACGATACTTGATCACAGATTGGTATCTTATTTAAAAAATATATATATCTTTTAAAATCAATTATCTATATAAGATTAGAATTGATAAAAAATTGGAATTAATCATTAATATAAATTTATACTATAAGAAAAATGTAAGAATATCTGTTTATTTATAAGATTGATAAGATAAAAAGAAAAAATTATGTATTAAAAAAAAATGATAAATTTTAAACTTCAAGTCAAAAAAAATCATAAAACGATTAAAATTTAAAATTTTTAATAATTGATATTGAAATGGAATTTGCAGGATAATTTAATATAAAATTAATGATTTACTAAATACTGGAGGTAATAAACATACCAAGTTTTTATATACATAAATTGCATATTTAATTATTTTTATACGTAAATTTGAAATACACTTTTAATATGTTTCGATTTCTCTTTAAATAAAATTTTCCCGTTTATTATTTTAAATTATTTTTTTTTAATAGTTTGAAATTCAAATAAACTTTATTAGTTTTAATTAATATTTCAATTTTTATTCTCATTAGATTATAATATTGATTTAATAAAAAATACACTTGAAATCAAAAAATTTTAAAAATTTATTTAAAAATGACTTTTTTAGTTTTTTTAAACATAATTTAAAAAAAGTGTAAAAATTTATTTTTAAATATAAGTATAAAAATAATAAAAAATGTAATTTAATTTAAATATTTAGCAGTTTCCGAAAAAATTATAAATTTTTTTTTGAAACCTATAAATTTTTAAAAAAATGTAATTAATTATGACCATATAAATATAATACAAGATTTTTTAGATATAATTTAGTAAAATTACTAGTGTAAAAAAAAATAATTAAATCCTGATACGATGAATTCAATTGGTATTCATAAAATAATGAAATATATATCTATTTGGTTTAGATAACAGTAATTTAAGAAAATTTAAATTACTAAAAAAATACTTCTGTCGTAGCGGAGATTAGCAAAGCGATAGAACAAAGAAAGCATCTAATCAAAGAACCAT
>LSSL01002656.1:0-28943 GCA_001953115.1 Smittium mucronatum
TGCACAAGTCCAGCGTTCGACAGTCAGACGGATCTCAGCGTCTAACAGATATTTGTAGGAGAGCCATGTCGATCAAACCCACGTTTGGGTAGGAGCCTAATTTTATTAATCCTGTTAGAAGTAGGCTCTGACTAGGAGTTCAATAGCTTCAATGAACTGTTGTTCATTGACAAAGAGCTTAATTCATGACTGCACGTAACCTCAGTCATCCAGCCTACTTGAAGCAATGCCAGGGGGGGTCTTTCGGTTGGTAGATTGAACCCTTTTCTCGTAGGTACGCAGCCGGTAGTCCGGCAGAGGAGCTTATTGTAGTTAGGATAATAGTCTTTTCTATACGTCTTTTTCTTTTTTTCAAATTTTTTTAGTATAGTTTTTAATGACGTTATCTTACAATAAAATTCCGTGATACAAAAAAAAAAAAAAACTTAATTATAACTATCTGGACTATAAATATCATTGGATAAAATCGGATGGATAATTTAAATTCTCCATTCTACATTTTTCGCATTTCATTATCGAGGGTTGCCTATACTTTAATGTATTATAGCAATAATCGCATCTCTATATTTATTTTGATCGTAAAAAGGTATGTAAATAGCGGTTTGCATTTTTACAAACTGTACAAGGTAAAAGTCTTAAAGCTGAATATTTTTTATTAGGTTTATAATACTATGCATCTACCTAGACCCCCCCCCCTCCAGAATACACATATATTTAATCACTGTGAATGATATTAAAGATTATTTGGATGTTATGTGTATTTATAGAAGATATGAATTATTGATTCCGGAAACCATTGGATTTTTAGGTTTCTTTTATGCGTTGCTAATTTACTCCAAGATATCTTAAACCCCTTGCTAAAAAACCCACTTCAAGAAAAAAAAATTATAGATGCTTAATGCAGATAGTTTTTACAAAAATATCATAAAATGAAGACATATATTGAAATGATTTTTCCATAAAGTTTACCACGCCTTAACTTACCAACACCCTTTCAAAATTTAGCACCTCGCTTCTATTAGTCCACTCCACTGGATTTACTAGTATCCAAAAATAAAACAGCAATTACTACAGAATTAAAAATAAAAAGCCAAAGCCTAAATAAAATAACTATGGGTGAGAGTTAAAAACGATAACTGGCCCTAAATTGGAGTTGAGAACTGCCCCGTTTGCTACCAATGCAGAGATAAAATCACCTCATGGACTCTACGTGTTTCCGAGCCCACACTTACATAGTTTGCCATTACCGATTTATACTTTTTGCACTTATAAAAAAGATCCTATAGCTCCTAAGAGGGTTTTAGCAATAACACACTTTTAGTACCAGAAACAGTTTTAATGACTTTATCTTACAATAAAATCCCGTGATACAAAAAAAAAAGCACTAGAAACAAATTCTACATTGGCACTTTTCTGAAATCGACAAGTTTTAACACGATCACAGAATTTAAGCAATACCCCTTGAAGCCTAGTGGCTGAGACAAAATACGCCTAAACTGCTTTGCAATGGCTTTTCTGATTCTCTTATGCAACCAATACTGAAAGCTATTGGACTCACATTGTGATTAATACAATTCTCCAACCACAATCGGCTAAATATAATTTAGGCGAATGGAAAAAATCCAAAATAAGGCTATTTATGTCATGAATTAATTCATTGAACGCCACATACTGATTGATTCCCAAATTGGTACAAAACAATAATGCATTGGCCCTCAGGATTTTACAGGCATATTTGCTTTCTAAAAAAACATTACACAAGTTAGAGAGCTAGCCTAGTTCTTCAAGTATATAAAGCTTCTGTTTTGGTTCCAACATTAATCGAAAGTAATAAAGATAGACGGATAAACTATGCAGAGAAGATCCTCTACCGTTAACAAAGATCATTCAGAGAACATGTCTTACAACCAAGGTACGTGAAATTCAAATTTTACTTGCAAAAAAATTCAACTGCAAATCTCATTTGCAAGATCACGCTTATCTTTTGAAGACAAGTTTTGCCAATACTACTCCAACCCAACAAACTGTGGCCCAACACACGTCAACTGACTCCAATCCATTCCTTCGGAGATTTTAAAAAGTGTTTCTTTTCTTTAAAGCTATCTTGTATATGCTTAAAGACGAGTCTCTTTCCACGAAATTGCCTTTGCCTCTGCCTTGGGAAACCTGGGCTAAGAAATTTATTTTGTTTACCTAGGGTAATATGCACGGGGCTCAGGTTGCTTTGTCTCTTTTGCCTCTACTGCTTTTTCATTTGAAACATAACCGTGTTATTTACCCATTGGCTTTCATTATTACGTTTTGTGAGATAATGGATTTCATTTGCCACATTTTTCGATGACGCAATTTAATTAGTATGATTCTCGTTGAATATTGGACTTAATTGGCCTTTTTTTGGGATCAACCTTTATTAGCCAATAAATAGCTGATTTTTTTGAATATAATGCTTGATTGACTTTTGCCGACTCATCGCGTCTAACCACATTCCTGTTTTTTTATTTTCATTAATTAGAGAGCGAGCCATTCGATCATCTGCTGCCTAACTCCAAGTCCAAGAAAGGATCCTACAGCCCTCTTAAAATAACCCTTATAACTCTGTTTTCCATCTCCATCATTGCCCTCTTATTCAGTAACTTCTTGTTTAGCCCCATTAAGACCGAAAAAATGACTTCCAAACTAAATGAAGATCGTGTACTTTTACCCAAAAACTCTAAGCCCATTCACTATGATTTGAACCTCACCCCTGACCTTGAAAAGCTTACCTTCTCGGGCCAAGTCGAAATATCTCTTCAGATACTTGAGGAGTCTAAAGAGCTAACCTTACACTCAAACGAGTTGTCCATAAACTCTGTTATCCTTGTTTCTGACGGAAAGTCCGACCAAATCAATCTCAGTACTTTGGTTTTTGATAAGAAAGATGATACTGTAAAAATTCCTCTGACACATCCCGTGTCACCCAGTTCCAAAGTATCCTTAAAGCTATCATTCTCTGGTGAATTAAACGACTTGATGGCCGGGTTTTATCGCTCCAGATATGTCAACTCTGAAGGTCAAGAGAAATTCATGGCAACCACCCAGTTTGAACCCACTGATGCCCGTCGTGCTTTCCCTTGTTTCGATGAGCCCGCTCTCAAGGCTACCTTTTCTATTACTCTCAATGCTAAAAGTGGTTTGACAGCTTTATCTAACATGGATGTTAAAGAGCAAAAGGTCGATTCACAGACCGGCCTCGTTCAATTCAAATTCCACGATACCCCTATCATGTCCACGTATCTTATCGCTTTTATCGTAGGTGAACTAGAATATATTGAGGGCTATACCTCCGGAGAATTCAATGGCAAACCCATCCGTTGCAGAGTATACACTCCTCCTGGTCAGAAGGAAAGAGGTCGCTTCGCCCTTGAAGTAGCTACTAAGGCTTTGGAATTCTTTGCAGAATCTTTCGGAATCGCCTATCCTTTGCCCAAGCTTGACCAGGTCGCCATCCCTGATTTCGAGGCCGGCGCTATGGAAAACTGGGGGCTTGTTACTTATCGCACAGTTGCCTTGTTAGTCGACGAAGCCACTAGTGGGTCCAGAGCTAAGCAGCAAGTCGCTGCCACTGTAAGTCACGAATTGGCTCATCAGTGGTTTGGTAATCTTGTTACCATGGAATGGTGGAGCGAATTATGGCTTAACGAAGGCTTTGCTACTTGGGTCGGCAATCTCGCCGTTGACCACATTTTCCCTGAATGGCATTCATGGACCCAGTTCCTTGTTGATGACTATTCGCGTGCTTTAACCCTTGATTCCATGCGTTCATCCCATCCTATCCAAGTTCCAGTTCGCCATTCCAGTGAAATTTCTCAGATTTTTGATATTATTTCTTATTCTAAGGGTGCTAGTACTATTCGCATGTTGTCGAGCTTTTTGGGTCTTAAGAAATTTTTGGATGGAATCAAGATTTACCTTCAACGCCATAAATACAAAAACGCTTCTACTAACGATTTATGGGCTGCTCTTTCAGAAGCTTCTGGCCGTGATGTCGGTAAGTTTATGAACTTGTGGACCCAAACCATTGGTTATCCCATACTTACCGTTACTGATTCTGATGATCTCAAATCTATTAACATTGTTCAAAACCGTTTCCTTTCATCCGGAAATGCCACCTCCGACGAGGATAAAAGTATCTGGTGGGTTCCATTGCTTTTGGAAACATCTTTTAATAGCACTACTCCCTCTGATGATGTGTTATCAGAACGTTCTACATCCATACAACTTCCTTCTGACTATTCCCCAAGCGAAAATAGTTGGTACAAACTTAATTCTGGTACCGTATCTATTGCCCGCATTAAATACAGTTCTAACGCTATTAAACAGCTGTCCAAGGGTGTTGTTCGTGGTGAAATTAACGTCAATGATAGAATCGGTTTGATTTCGGATAGCTTTTCTCTAGCCTTTAGTGGACATAGTAAAACTAGCGACTTTTTGACTCTTCTCCAATCTTACAAGAATGAAAACAATCTAGTATCCTGGCAAGAAATTTCTTCTAGATTTGATACCTTGCTTGGTGCATGGAGCGAAGAACCTCTTAACGTTGTTGAAAAACTACGCAAAGTTCAGATCGACCTTCTCATGCCTTTAATGCAATCTATGGGCTGGGATCCAAAGCCTGAAGAAGACAGCTTAGAGTTGCGTCTTCGATCTCTAGCCATTCGTTCTCTTGGCCTTTCCGGTGAGCCATCCGTCATTAAGGAGGCTAAGGCCAGATTTAATAGGTTCTTGGTTGAAGGGGATGTTAACTCACTTCAAACCGATATTAGAGCTCCAGTATTTGCTATTGGTGTGCTTTATGGTGGTCAAGCAGAATACGATGTTGTTAAATCTTATTATCTAAATTCTACTTTGCCCATGGATCAGCGCCTCATTGCCTTAAATGCTCTCGGATCTACACGTGATCCTGTCTTGGTTCAAAAAACTCTTGACTTTGTGCTGTCTGATCAAGTCCGCAACCAAGATATTTATAATGGATTAGTATTATTGAGTCTTCATCGTGAAAGCCGTAAGCTTCTTTGGAATTGGTACAAGTCTAATTATGATACTCTTGCTGAAAGATACCGCGCATCTATGTCTTCCCTAGGTATTCTCGTAAAAATATGTGCTGGTGAATTCACTACACATGAAATGGCCAATGAAGTTGAAGGATTCCTAAAGAAGAAGGACTCATCTAAATTTGAGCGTGCTTTGGACCAAACTCTTGAGAAAATCCGAGGAAAAGCTGATTGGGTTATCCGTGATAGAGCTGATGTTGATCAGTGGCTGGCTTCTCAATAGCTTTTTTATTTTTTTAAAATACTGAATTCGGCTAACCTGTATTTTATTTTTATTTTTACCATCATTTTTGATAACATGACTTCATCTTTTTTGTTTTAGCTCATTTGGCTTTTTATCAAAGAAATTCTTTTTATGGCTTATCCAATTCTTGTACTTTGATTCTTCTATGATTATTAGCGTTTTAGAATTTTTTATTGAGATTATATTTATTACCTCAAGTTTTATTTTAGTATTTATTAATCTGATTGCCACTAACTTTGTAAATCGATAAAGATGACAAAGTTAAATTGTAATTTATGAATTTTTTTTCGCTGTAATCGTTTCTAATGCACTTTCAGGCTTTGATTTTTTTTAAAGAATAAACCGATGATTTCTCTTTGGGATATTCTCCGTCATTTCAATATTTATATTTTTCTATTTGATTGGCGAAAATAAGTTGCCCAAACTTTTAATAGTTAAAAATTTTATAACATCATGAAAGAAAACAAAAATAAATTTAAGCTCCAAAACTAGACATCTTTCAGACTGATCTGGAAATGAAGTTGAGCCACGTTATTCTTGTATATTGATGGGAAAAAACTTTTCCCAATAACGAAGAACTAGAATTTTCTAGTGGTAAAAGAGGTACATGCATATCGTGGTTGATGTACATCCTAAAAAAACTGCAAATTGTAAGGAAACGCAAATATCAAACTATCAAATCGATATATTTTATAGCTTAATTATAGGAGATGTGACAAATTAATAGTCGATTGTTCTCAAAAAAGCACGAATATTGAAGTCAAGAATACAAAATCCCAGAAAATTCAGAGTTATGTGTGTCATAAAAACTTGAATCAAACTTTTTCTCCGAATCTAAGGAGTTTTATTGAAATACTTGATGAAAGGTGAGCGAATATTAAAAAATCGACTATTTTATTCACAAAAACTTTCTGCGGGATTTCTGCTGCCTTTATGTGATGTCTTTTATTATCAAAATAGATAATTCCTGCCTAAGAAACTTAATATCTAGAGTTTAAGCGATTCATCGGCTCCTATGATCCAACAACATCAAGCTATGGAGCAGTTAGAGTGGCAGAGGGGGGTTGGGAAACAATTTTTTCAAAACTTTTTTAAATTAGGTTTTGCAATTTTTTATTGAATTATAAATACTTTTACAGAAATTAAAAAAAGGGGGGGAGGGGGGGATTGGAGAAACCTCCACTCGATATAGCGAAATTCCCTGTCTTGGTCCAGGGACTGAAGTAATGTACTTTTCTGAGTACACTAAACTAAAATTTCACACAGCTTTGAACTATTCTTGGTTGGGAGTATTGGAGACAGCAAACAGAGGTTCGGAAGACGGAGATTTCAGAGGAGGACCATCTCTAAACATTAGGAACCGATCGTTTAGCACAGCTGAGATATAATCTAGTGCCCAAGTCCAGATTTCGACATTCGGACGGATCTCAGCGTCTAACAGCTACTAGTAGGAAAGCCATGTCGATCAAACCCACGTTTGGGTAGGAGCCTGATTTTATTAACCCTGTTAGAGGTAGACTCTGAATAGGAGCTCAATAGCTTCAATGAACTGTTGTTCGTTAACAAAGAGCTTAATTCATGACTGCACGTAACCTCAGTCATCCAGCCTACTTGAAGCAATGCCAGGGGGGGTCTTTCGGTTGGTAGATTGAACCCTTTTCCCGTAGGTACGCAGTCGGTAGTCCGGCAGAGGAGCTTATTGTAGTTAGGATAATAGTCTTTTCTATACGTATTTTTCTTTTTTTCATATTTTTTTAGCATAGTTTTTAATGACGTTTTCTTAAAATAACATCCTTGAACCAATGCTTGGTGGGTATGGAGCCGCTAGAGCGACAGAGGGGAGTGGTATGAATTTTATATTTTGTTCTTTTTTAATTTATTTTTACAGTTTTTATTAGCTTTTAAATATTTTAAATAAATTTCCTAAAAAAAAAAAAATCTTAAAATAATATTCCATGATAAAAAAATAAAAATAGAGAAAACCCCATTCAAAAAATAATATATGTATAAGTTCCTGGAACTTATTTATCATACTTCGGGTTTTTAGATGTTTTTCTTTGAGATTTCATATCGAATTTTATAATATTTTTAATTAAATAAGGATTAGGGGTACTCAATAAGGAGTCTTACACAATTCTTTTTTTTGCGGTTTTTTTTTAAGAATATAGAATAAAAGGTTATAAAATATAAAAACTTGAACTTATAAAAATGTATTAATCTGGGATGAAATGGCGTTTATTAATGAAAATATTTTTTATATTAAACTTTTAAAACAAAATTCCTAATTTTATTTTGCTATTCTTTTAAAAAAATTTGGGTTTTTTATTCCAGGGAAATTGATTTTCATATTCTATTTTGGTATAATCAGGATTTTCCCGTTTGAAAGACCTAGAAACCATCGTTTTATATCCTTTTTTTGGCGATACTTTAAAATTTTCGTGTTTTCATGCAAGCGATTACGTGTAAAAAAAAAATCGTTTTCAGTATTTTTTTATAATTTAATAATGTTTAATCATCAAGTTATTAATATATAATAGTAATAAAATAAGGAAGGCAGTTAATTTTACGTTATTTTGTAATTGAAATTTCAATTTTTTTCAACCAATTACATTTTTATAAAACTTTACGCACTATTATTATTAACGATGCAAATTAAAACAATTGCTAATAAATCTACATGTATTTTTAAACAAAACTTAAGCCACAGATACTAACAGTTAAAGCTATAATATAATCTATATCAAAACACTTTAAACCCTTTTAAAACGGTTTCGATTTTTTTATAAATCTCAAATGCGAGTCTTAAGTTATAAATAATATAACAGAGACCAATTTTTCTTTAATTTTCGATTCTTTTATTATCTCATATCAATAAAATGCTATATAACTTCAATTCATTATAAGTTCGTTTTACAATAAATGGAATGTTAAAATATATGAATGGATGATCAATAGATTGAGATTTGATAGAGAGTGATATTAATGGTAGATAAAAGTCGGTTTTACGCTGTGGAATACTCAAAACGCCATTACTATTTTAAAACTACAATTTATGCTGTAGAAACTCAAAAAAAACGTATAATTCATTTAAGATAAGAGTTTGTCAATTCTATGATGGTAGAAATTCAATATATTAAAAAATTAATGGCTGAAAATTTTGCTTTTCATTAGAAAAACCGGATTCAAAGGGAAAAAAAATAGAACCTCAACAGCATGTGGTTAATTTTGGAATGATAAAGAAGAAATTGGAGAAGAATGGGACTAAATTAAAAATAAATAAAATATATTCTACGATAAATTAATAAAAAAGAAAAAATTCTAAAACTAATTCTAAAAATATAGATTTATTTGATTAAACTTTTAAATTATTTTTAAAAAATAATGGGACTGAGAAACCATATATTGCGGGATTTTCTTCTGATGTAAACATATGAGAGCATCAACCACATCTAAAAGTTGTATAATTATATTAGCTAAATCTTAATATCTTCATATATCTTTGTCTTCAAGTTCATAAATTGTGGTCATCCCGTTATAATATCTGTGATAATGGATATATATCAAAAATTTATCCTGATATCAATATTTTTTGTCAGTAGTGGTTTCAAAAATTCGTATCTTTGGATATTTTATGTTATAAAAAACAAAATGCATTAAAATTATTTATTCTGGGTGGTACAAAATATAATTTCGGGCTCGGAAATACAGATAAATAATGTAGAAAAGGGGTTTGGATCAATAAATTTAACGAATAATTTCTGGTTTCACGTGGCGAAGAATTTTATTAAAATAATGGGGAAGTGTATTAATGAATAATTAAAGAAGATTATTTATAATGATTTAATTAGCATGAAACTATTACCAACGTCCAAAATATTTAAAAAATCAAAGGAATTATTTTTTTATCAAATCGAGGCATCTAAATGCACCGAGTGATTTCTTATAAAAGATGGGGCAGCTTTATTTAAAAAGAAATAAAAATTGGGATAAGGTTATATTGTTTTTGACCCATCTTTAATAATGGCTTTTGAAGATGCAAAAAAAAAAAAGATGTAATTTAGATTTCAGCAGTGTAAATTCACAAATATATTTTATTTCGTATTAAAAATATTCTTTATTGCTATGGCCTCGCATTTGAGTATATTAGAGGAATTATCTACTTTATGTACTCATAAACATATAAATGGCTAATTGGAGAAATTAAATCATTCTATTTCTTAAAAATTTGTTTTTAATTTTTTTTAATAAAGCTTATTCGTTAAAAAAGACCAATTCTATAATTCTTGATCTTTTTAATTAATTTCTCGTATCACTAAAAAAACAATTTGCTATTAATTAGTACAATTTTCGTAAAAATCAAATTTACGAATTATTTAATGTCTTATAAAATTAGAAATAACAATTCTTATTCTTATTCTTATTCTTATTTCAAGCATCTATTAAGTCAATTAATAGATCGAAATATCTCTTTTTCTTTATTAAGTTTTAACACTTCAATTAATATTAAAAAAGTAAGCGCTAATTTGAATTAACTTACAAGATGTCACTTCATGATACTTGAAATTATCTTAATCATCTAATGAAAAATCCAATTTTGCACAAATATGATCTATATTATTTTAGAGCCTGAAATAAGAAGTTATATATATATTGGCATTCTCAATGATAGAACCACATCAACCAATATTATAATAGCAATGAAGCTACCATTAACACCTTAGGTTATCACAATTCTTGGTCTCCTATGTGGGGTTCTAATATAAAACGATACATATTTATGGCACCAAAAAACTAGATAAAAATAGTAATAGTAATTCTAAATAGTGGTAAAATTTTTCTAATTCTAAGGTGATTTTTTTAAATAAAAACTCCATTGGTTACGTTATAGCTGGTGTTATTTTCGATTAACAACTCCTATAAATAAATTCATCGGCCATTCAGAAAATGGAAGGTCCATTTTATCAAACCCATCTTTATTAAAAAACCCAGTAGCTTAAAAATAAATAACAGAAATATAAAAGAATTAGCACGGGCTTTCACTTATTTAATTTTGAATTAGCTGATTTGTAGTTAATTAACCAATATCTTTCTCAATTTTTTTTTAGCTTTTAAGTTATAAATGGATGTAATTTCTTTAATTATTCGTTTATATATTTATAATTACATAAAGTAGATAACTCCTCCTTTCTTTATTCTAAGAAAATAAACTATGATAAAATCGTTTCTTCTATAAGACATTTATTCTATTTATAATATAAGTCTACATATTAGGAAGAAATTATATCGTTAATTTCAGGATTTACGTGTGACAGTGAGATTTTAGAAAAATCATCAAAAAATTCAATATTTTTCGTTTTGATACGTTCAATAATCTTATAGAATCGTTTATTTGAAATTCACTTCGCTTGTAAGCCCAAGTGTAACACGCTGGAAATATCTATTCTGTAGTTTTTATAATTTTGTAAAAAGAAAAAAACCCATTCAAGTTTACTATTATCTAAAAGAGAAAAAACATATAGCGGCTTATAAGAATTAAACTAAAACAGAAAAAAAACTGAGGAAAATTCAAAAAAACTAAAAAAAATAATAATCTTAGCTTTGAGTTCTTTTAAATTTCAGTTATCGATGTTTTTTTTATCTAAAATCTAACATTAATTCCTAAAATTGTTGATTAAGTTATATTGTTAAATTTTTTGGATGTAAATAAATGTTCTTCACAGTTAAAAAAATACTAGACTATATATAATTATTTTTATTCTCTCATCAATTTATGCTATCTAATCCAATGATACCCAAATAATTAATAAATTATACTGCAGAAATAAAAAAAATAACGATTAATTCCTATTAATTTATATGAAAAATACTCAGATATTCACAGAAATAGATTTTTAAACCCTATATTTTGAACATAGGTTAAACCTTTATATTTTTGTTTTTCATAATTTGAGAATCAATCTTCCTCGTTCGATAATACTGGCTAATAAAAGATTTCTAGTTTATTTTAATATTCAAACCAGCAGTTTCAGGGATAAATTTTGAGGAAACTGATTCAAAGAATATTTTTTTAGTTGGGAATAGACCTCATCATAAAGAAAAAATATATGTCAATATATTTTCAATTGAAGCTAAAAACATCGAAATTTCCGAAAGAAATTTTGAAAAATTCTTTCATATTTTCTTTGGATTTTTTAATCCTTAGTAACTCTTTTATTATTAAATAGTCCATATATTATTGAAAATGACTCTTTATCTTATATTTTTTTCCTAATAATAAGATGAATTGATCCATTTACAAGAAATAATCAGTAAAATGACTGAATTTTTCTAATAGAACTTCTTTTTTTTTTATTGGTTGCACCCAATTTCAAACTACAAGTAAACCCTATTATTCGCTAGAAACTTTAAAAAAAGCTCTTACGAACAATAAAATCAAAAAACACTTGTAATAAAGTTAAATCCTATATGCAGCATAAATTAATAAAAATTTTCTAATTTGGATTTTTTTCACAGAAAATTGGCAAATAAAAAGATAGCTTCAATACTTTTTGCTAAAAAAAAGGAGCGCCTCTTGAATATTGAGTTTTTCTGGATTTTTTTCCAAATCACAAACCACAATTAAATTATGATTTTTTTTCGTTTTTTTTTACGCAGAATTTATTTTAAAACTCAATAAAAATTAGTAAAAACACCAATAAAAAATTTATAAAGTATTTGAAATTTCTTCCTACCCATCTCCGCTCCAACTCTCTATCAGGTCCTTAACAACGAAAAAAAATTTCAAGGTACAATATAGTTTATACACTCTTTTAAGTGGGTCCACAAAGCATTTATTTCTTAAATGTGTGTCTTAATCTTATCCAAGGATTTCTACCTCAGTTTCTTTTCTTTTGTGCGATACCATTTCATTTAATATCTTATAATATATTGATGAAGTTTCATTCCTTTGGTGGATCACTTTTTTTTACTTTATTATATGAACTATAAACATATTTCCTGATTTTCTTTGAATTTTTAACAATATATCTAAAGCTATTTTCACTCATTTTATAATTTTTAGGCACTTTTGAAGTTCTATTTCATCTCTTAAGTTCAAAAGTATCTTTGATATTTCAGATATTTGCCTCGAATTTCTTCTTTTATTTTTTTCCGAAATTTTTTAAATATATATATTAATTTTTTTCAATATAAATCATCTCTATATTATAACAAACGTAAAATTAATGTTTTAAAATTTCTACAAAATAAATTCAACATGTTTTCTAATCTGGAAAAATAAAATATTTAATACTTTTTTTCTATCTGTTTGGTAAATATTATTGAACAAAATCAAATCGCGAATGAGGAAAAAAATCATTATTATTTTTTTCGATAGTTTCGAATTTTCGCGAATGTTAAATTAAAGATTATCGATGTTTATGTATATTAATAAAAAATGCTGTTATATTTAAATAAAAGTTATTTTGGACTAATAAAGCTTTATATTCAATTATAAACTGGGACTTCAATATAATAATTTCGATAAAATAATATCATCGGATTTTAATGAAATAAAACCCCATTTCTTAAAGAGAAGATTTAAAAAATAGACAAGGATTAAGAAATAGTTTCAAAATAGACATATTTTAAATAATTTGCAAAAAAAAGACAAAATTTTAATTTGATCGAAATTCTCAATGAATTTAAAAGATTTTTTTGGCTAACTGATAAATTTCAGCTATTCTGGTTTTTATTAGACTATTTTAAGCATATTCTACTAAATTGAGTTAAATATGGTTATTTTAAGCGTTTTTCAACTAATAAATAAATTAAATGAGTGATTCCCAACCTTTTTTTTCCTACTCATATTAAAAATGTGATTTTACGATAATGCAAAGGAATGTTTAATCATTTTATCTTATATATAATCATTCAAGTGCAATAAGTGGAAAATTTAAATTAACATTCTTTTATGATAATTAAAACGATTAAATCAAAAAAAATCTTGTTATTATGAATTAAATTATATTTATTAATATTTATTGATAAAAATAAATTATGCGTAAAACATTAATTTTTGTTTTTGTTTTTATTTTCATTTTCATTTTCATTTTTAATTCTATTTAAACGCACTATCTTGACGAATATGCTAACAACTCAACTCAGGCCTTTGAATAAAATAAAGAATTTTTGTTTTCGATTATCTAAATTAAATTAAATAAAATGATGTTTTTAAAATATTTTTAAAATTGATATACTAATTCGATACGTCTATATTGAATTTTAGAAATTGAGAAAATGATTATTTTTTTTGGGCTAAACGCTTTTAGTTGAAAAAATCTCGTTCATTTTAAAACTCTTTATCTTCAACTAAATAAGATATTTTCAACTCAATTCGTTCATCAGAAATGAACATAATATGAAAATTATAGCTGCTCATTTCAGATTTTTGATTTTAATCACTAGATAACAAAAATATGTCACTTTTTTCACTATTAGAGCCAAATATTAATAACCTTTTTATATTTTTTTTCTGAAATATTTTATTTAAGCTTTATAGAAAATTTTGAATTTATGATTATGAGCCTATTAAAAAAAATTCCTAAGCTTTTTTCGCTCTAGTTTTTTTTTTTTGAAAGTTTCCCAGTTTAAAAATATAAATAAGGATAAGGTATACACAAATAAAAAATCAAATTTCATGAATATTTTTAATTTATTTATTTAGGATGAGAGATATAATTTTGCTTCTGAATAATACAGATTGAATATTTATTAGATTTTTATTTTTACATGCCTTGTTTTTTATATTGGAGATATAAGTAATTTAAAAATTATAAAACTGAATTTAAAGCTTATTTATTTTGATTCTTAAAATATATTTATTAAATATTATAATTTTAAAATGCTTAATTTGAAACTATAATTTGAAAAGCTTGTTACAACTTCTAACAATCCGGAAAAAAAATCGGGAACTTGAAATATTGCTTTCAACTAGAATAAACGAATTAAGTTGAAGTTTTCGTATTTATTTGAAAATCAGGAGTTTTAAAATGAACGGGATTTTTTTAATTAAAAGCGTTTAGCCCAAAAAAAACATCATTTTCTCAATTTCTAAAATTCAACGTAGACATATCGAATTAGTATATCAATTTTAAAAATATTTTAAAAACAACATTTTATTTAATTTAATTTAGATAATAGAAAACAAAAAGTCTTTATTTCATTCAAAGGCCTAAATCACGTTTTTAACCTAATATAGGCGCGTTACAATACAAATTTTAATTTCAATAAACCTATATATATTTGAACTATGTTATTTTACTAAGTACATATGCTTATCATGAAATAAAAGAGTCTATCTCTTTTTTTTAAAAAATAAAAATCTTCGCGCGTTTAATTAATATTAAGAGGGTTTATTTGACCACGTATTTCGATTTCAATAATACGCGATATATAATATCAAGACATTTTGGGGGTTTTTTAATTCGAGCTTCATTAATCAAATATAAACTTTATCGAACCATATTTATTTTCTATTTGTTTCTAATTAAATAAATAAATGGATTTGCGATTATAAAGCATCAACTGTTTATTTTAAAATTTTAAAAAAAACTTTGATAGACTTATATCAACAGAAAGAGTAGTTTAAATCAAAAATATGGTAACATAATTGATCGAGAGAACCTTTGATAAAGAGGAATCGAATTTCGATAATTATTTTGATATGTTTTCATAAGAAGGATTAAGAACTCTACTTTGTTTTTGCTTCCACTCACTTAAAAATATTTTTACAAAATTTAATCCGGGTCTTTTTGTTTTGATAAGATTTGTAATTAGAAACTCAAAATATTCATTAAAATATTGGTTTATTTTCTATCCGAATCATCTCAAATTATATCCAACATAATTGCCTTATTGGGTTGTCTTTCAACATATCTCTGGCTCTGGTAAGAGATTTTTTATGAGAATAGCTTATTATGTAAAGCATAAATTGAAAAATTAATTTATTATTAGAATTAGAAAATCAGAGAAAATAATATAAAGGTTATCATTTACAAAATTTCCGAAAACTTATTTTATAATATACGCTTAAATATAATAATGCTCAAAACATACCTCTTAATTTAGGGAAGAAAAGGTTTAATTCTCAGGAAAGCGCAAATATTGCAGTGTCAAAAAATCATTTTCTCATTTACCATATGTAATAATCACCATGCTAGTTGTAATAATAATTTTTTTTTTCCTGATTATTTCAGCCAATTTTTGGGGATACTAGATGAATAGAAAACTTTTTTGCTGAAAACCCTGATTAAATTTTTACCCAATTGGAATCAATATTGGTTGATTATAGCAGATTTAAAATACACAGTAGTGAACATGTACTTTCCTTCTATATTTTCTGTAAATTTTTCAAATTTAAATCAATTTTATCACATTAATACAAAGAATCGGTCTCAGTGAGAATTATTTTTAAGAAATATTATGTGTGGCTCAAACAGCTATTTTAGGAAGTAGGGCTAAAAATAAAGAAATGTTTGGATTCCCACGAACATTTCCACAATATTTGTGTTTTTTAACTAATTATGATATTATTATGTACCAATTGAGAAGTCTGAGACATACTAATACCTACATTTAATTTATAATATATATTTTTTTAAATAAAAGTAACCTTTCTGTTTGAGGATTCCCTTTTGGCTATCCATTTATTTACCTTCAGATTTTTTTCTATTATTGCTCTGAAATTCTTAATTTAATTTAATATCTCATTTCTTTTTTAATAAATAATCACCTTGTATAAATAAATTAATCTCAACTACCCTATATAAATAATTCTTCAGGTTAAACGCATAACTGAAAAACTATTAGCCCTAAATCCTATTCATTGGAATAAAAATGGGCAAGAGGGTAAAATTTTAAATTCAACCTGTTTTTTTTTGAAAATATAGCTGAAAAGTTTAAAATTTTCATCTAATATTTTTGCCTCGAAAATAAATGATATTATGGGATAAGAATTGAAAAAATAATCCTATTAATCAATGAAATAAGTACAATAAAAAAGAATATTTTGGAAGAAGGCGTTCATTTTTATTATTTATGCATTTAATCGAACTATTTAAACAATTTTATTCTAAAAAAACCGTTCTTTACAGTCGCAATCTCCCTTATTTTCAAAAAATTTACACATGAAAAATAATAAATATCTAAATATCTAAATAATAAAATTATACGTGTATTTAGTTGAAGCTTATTATGAATAATTTTATGTGATTATATTAAAAATAATTATAATAATTAAAATATTTTTGATATTGATTTTGATTTTTTAGACTAGGATAGTAGAAAATTATTTGATAATTTCGATTTTTCAGTAAATACTACTGACAGACTTCATTAGAGCAAATATTTCCGCAATTATCTTGTTAGGTGCTTAATTTCAGGAGACGAATTATTTTAAATTTTGCAATAATCAGTGTTATTTTTTAGTGCATATTAGGATCTTAGAATTGGAAAAATTGATTTTGAATCATCCAAAATACAAAAATTAGATGTATTTTTTTAAAAAAAACTAAAAACAAATCCAGGTAGCACTATTTTTAATATATACAAAATAAGATTGGGCATTATGTTTTATTGGATGCTTATTTTAATACTTTTGATTTATTTTGGAGATGATAATCAGAATAGGAAAAAAAATACGTATTATATTTATAACTTTTTTATTTCATAAATTTTTTTCTTTCCAGTAAGTTTGATCTATTTCAATATATCTAGGTTTATTTCGATTAAACACTCATATTGAAACGCGTCTATGTTCATCAAGATGGTCTAGTTATATCAAAATACATACAAAAAATTGATATTTTAAACATATACCATTTCAAACAATACATATTGATATATTTATTATTTAAAGTATAACAGTAATATTTTTTGAATTAATCTTTTTAATTAGCCAAAAAAAATATTTATTGAAATATATCCACTTATTTTGATATCCGTTCCATATATTATTTCTATAATGGAAAAAATTATTTGATAAACTTTAATGGTAAACGTTTAATTTAATTATGAAAATTTAAAAATTCTTTCTTGTAATACGCTACTATTTACAGTTGACAGCTTATTTTTTCTTTTTGAAAAATTATTCCAAAATATTTATATACTATGCACTGACATATATAAAAAATTAAAGACTAAAATGAAATATTGTACAAATTAAATGTGATTAGGAATAATATTCGAATGTGAATCGGTTGATAATATAAAATTATCTGAAAATCCCAATTTTTGTAAATTTTCCATAGTCAAAAAATTTAAAAAAAAACGTTCCCGGGGTATACTACCTTAATAAATTCAATAAATGTTGAATTTGTCAATTGAAAATCGGTATATTTTTAGATAATATATTTAAAACCTATATCAACAATAAACTTACTCATAACTACATGGAAAATATTTCAAAAATTCAAAAGTAATTGATTTTTAATATGTCTAAATATGGCATTACATCTAATATAAAAAAAAATAAGTGTAAAAAAAAATAGTAATGACTTAGTTATAAAAAGGATACATTAAGTTGTGAATAAAGATACACGAAGAACAAAAAATTATCAAGGTATATCTCTTGAGAAGTTTGAAAAAAAATTCCAGTACAATTTTGCAATTTCTATATATTTTTATTTGATATTTATTGGTTGATTTATTTAGATTATTAGTTCTTCGGAAGACACGGCATATTTGGAAAATTATATATACATATATATATAAAGGATCGAAAAGCCATAATAAGTTCCTAAAAAGTGATAGTTTGATTTTCGCATTCAAAAGTAATTCATATAGACTCTAAATTGAATATTTTTCAGAGTAAGTATCTAGTGGTAATATCTGGTATAGCAGATATAAATTAAGGTTGTTGCCTGTTTATATTTTGATATTATATAAGGACGGACTAAATAGTATTTATGGATAGTGAATAATTTTTAGGTTAAAATATTTAGAAATTAATTTAATTAGAAAGCAGAAAAATTTATTAGCTGATTCATCTATACAAATATCGCCTACATTAGAAAAAGTTTCAAAAAAATGAATAGAACAAACTTTTGTTTTATTTTTCAAAAAAAATTAAATACATATATATACAAATCGAATAAAGCGTAAATTCAAATAATATTAGATATTTTTTGCATATAGCTTATGCTAAATGAAAGGATATTCAGAAATTATATACTTCTTTTCCTTAAAAAATGAAGAGCTTATCTCATTACCAACCAAGTTATAAAGAAAACCGATACAATTACTATGCTATAAATTCAAATTGGTATGATGTATCCGATATAATTTTACCATAAACACATAATTTACTAAAAATATTGAATATAAATGTAAAAATAAATACTCTGAATAGAGACGCTTGGGTTCAATCGAAGTCATCAAGTTTTCTGCAGAAATAATCTCGGATTAAAATTCATTTCATGATCCGATTTTTTGATAAATTAACTAATATGAAATAATACTATATAAAAAGAGTTAATATACAAGAAAATATCCATTTATATTGATTCTTAATACGGTACATATAAATATTCCAAAAAAATTATTTCTGATTGGGAGATTTTCGAAATTTTTGAGAAATTTTCTCAAATAAACATTGAATTTTTGTAAAAGATTTTTTTTTCCTTAAAGAAAATTCTATAATTTTTTTCATACATACTGTAAAAGATTGGATGAGCATAAATTTACAATGTGATGGCTTTTTTTTGGATAAATAGCTTATACACGTTTATTTTTTTGTAACCGACTACATCATAGATTTATTTTAAATTTAATTAATAATTAATAATCTAGTTTCTGCTGTGCTAAAAAAATAATCATAAACTCAGAATTACCCCGGTCGTATTCTTAGTTGCAAAAAAATCTATTAAATTTTTTATTTTTTATTAATGAATCTGGAGAAAGAATAACTCTATTTTTAAATTTTAATATGCATTTATAATAAAAAATTATTTCATTATTGCTTAAAAATTGGGGATGTGGATCAAGATGGACACAGGCACAAGGCACGATTTAAATTGAATAATAAATTATTAATAAATATAAAAGTGTTTAGAAGTATTTGAATAATATAGCACGTATTACATATATCTTGGAAAGTTTTAACAACTATGTAAATATATTTAAATTTATTAATGGTTTTTATTTTAAATTTTAAAATTACCTTTAAATATATATCATGTCGTTAAATTAAGTTTAGCTCCTCAATTCTGCTGATATAACGTTTATTAAATTGTGTTTTTTTCATAAAAGGTGATCAATAATATTACAAACACATAAAATCCCAAAAAATGTCTTCATTTGAGTATCGAAATCGGAATATTTTTTTTTAGCTAAAATTAGTGATAGACCTGGTTCTTCCTAAAAAAAATCTAGGCATAAAACATTATAGTTATTTTTTATTTATAATTTCTTAATCTTGGAAATTTTTTGAAAACAATGGCATACTCTATAGTTGAAAAAGTTTCTTTATGTTAAAAATTATATTAATAACTAGAATTACGAACGTTTTAAATATTTATATTTTATATTAGGATTAAAAAATTAATCTTTTATGAAACCGTTAAATACAAAAGTAAATTAGAGAGTTTAAAACTTAAAAATTAAATGTAAAAAACTTGAGTACCTTTGATACATAGCTATATTTTAACTTATAATTTAATTTGTCGTGGATTTGATTTTTTTTTATCGTATACTCGTATTTTGATTTAGATATATATTTAAAATATGAATTTTTTTTCATTGGTTTAATTTATTTTAGCGCTATCAATTCGATTTTTATTTTATAGCCCCTAAATCTCAAAATAATATTTTTTCTGGGGATTGAGCAATAAAGACTTTTTTTTTGGAAACAGAATAAAATTAGAAAAAACTAGAAACAGGGGGTAATTCATTGAGAGAAGAAAATTTGTTGAAAACAGCCTTGATAATGGAAGGGTATAATTGGATATATTTTATTATTAGTTGGAAATTCTAATAATACAAAATTTAGCTCAATTTAGTATTATTTGCATAAAATAGTTTAATATGAAAAAATATATTCGAAATTTACCGTTTAACCTTTTTTTTGTTTTAAAATTAATTTTATTATTTAAAGATTAATATATGCTTCAATCTGAGTTTCGGAACCAAATTAAAAATTATTTTGTGCACCAGGATCTGAGTAATAAATTGGAGTCTAGTGTAATAAGGGGGGGAAAGTTAATTACTGTTATGTTAAAAAGTGAAATTTTTTCAATAATAGGTAAAAAAGATGTCATTAAAATTAAAATTTTGTAAAAATACGACTATTGCTTGAATTTCTCTTTATTAGTCAATTTTATGTGACCTTAAATACTTAAAGTAAGATCATCCATATTAATAGTTATTTGAAGAGATTATTTTATCTTTTAATATTGAAAAATAAAATAAATAACGATTGGGATAAATTTTATTTGGATCTATAGGAAAATTATCATCATAAAGATAATATATGAACGCTATATATTACCAAGCTTCATTTAAATGGACTTGATATCATTATAAATGAACTGATATCCATTTTGATACTTTATCCCTTAAAAAATCGGTGTGTTTCATTAACACAAATAATCCATACCAATAAAAGAAATATAAAGATGATATTTTCTAGAATATTTTTCTTGTTTCAATAAATGGTAAAATTTTTTACTGATTGGAAGAATCAAAATGAATTTCGGAACAATTTAAGATAAACCCTAGACATAATATGTATCGAGTAATGAAATTTTGTGATTATTGATATAAACTAACTTCCATAAGTTTATTTTCAGTTTATTTAAAATCAAAGATTTTTTAGATATATTTTTCCACATAACATTTTACTATTTTGAAAATTTTATATATTTTAAATACATAAATTCCAAAAAATCGAATAAACCCCCGGCTAGCGAAAAAATATTCCAAAAAAAACGATGAAAAAATATCAAAATTTTATTATCCAGCTCTTATTTTTTAAAATTTATCTATTTAATTGTCATAACCTTACCTGGATTTAAATTTTGCATGTTCTGATCTGATAATTTTTTTTTTAAAAAAGGATTTACTTTATAGTTCCATATTTTTAACCTCATATTCCTAACCTTTTTATTTAACGAAAATTTATATTCAGGAACTTTTTTATAATATTAATTGTTTTAAACCCCCTTTTTTACAAATTTTTTGTATTAATGACATCTTTGATAATTAATAGTGAATTTTTTTCACTTTTTTAACATATTTGTAATTAATTACTCCCATAGCATATTTTTTCTTTTATTATTCAGATGCGTAAGACAAATTGACTTGTTTTTTTTGTATCCTAAACTCCATTTAAAGCTTATAATATTTTTTCTACTGGTCTTTCAACAATAAATATAAATTTTATATAAAAAAAGAATATTTTTCATTCACCGGGGATTCTGATAAAATCAAGTTTTTACATAATTTTGCGAACCATTTAAAATATTTATATTTTATAAATCATTTGTTAATCCTTGTGTTTTTTTTTAATTCCTTTCTTTCGTTTTACTATTCTGTTTAAAGAGAATAAATAATATCCCATGATTTCCGTCTTTCTAAAAATCAATTAAATATCAATTGGGTTGATCTGAGACTGATATAAATAATAAAATGCAAAATCTGAACATTCACATATATCCATAAAATCAAATTATCTAGAATTTTTTATTTTAATTAACTCATTTAAATTTAAAAATTAAAAAGGAAAAGTTAATATTTAAATTATACGCTTTAAAAAGGAAAATAAAAAGGAAAAATAAAACTTAGTCAAAGTTTTAAAGGATAAAATGTTGCTGAAATTTTACTTTCATAACAAGAGACACATGGATTTTTTTTTAAAATATGATTTTTAAAAAAAAAAGCTCGATAAATCTCGTATCTTACTGTTTTTCATGCTGCTTTTAGTGATTAAAATTCAATAGTGTGTAATTAATTCCAGGTTATGTAATATTTCATTTTAAATCGGCTGAATTGAATTCGTTTATGAATCTTATCCCATAGTCTTTTTTTATTATAAAAAATAAGATCATATATTCATGATATTAATTTTTTTATAATACGTCTTAAAAACTTTATCATCCTTTCGAATAGAGGTTTTTTTTGTGAAAATTTTACTAATTAATATAAGTGTTGTGATAATAATACTTTTTTTTGAAATTTTATGATAAATTTTAACTTTTTAAAGCCAAAAAACCTATTTTTTTTCAAAAAAAAGGAAGGGGGGGTTAATAATGGAAACTATTTGAATTAAACTTTTAATGGGAGCTATATTAAGTTGCTTTAAACTCTATATTGAACCAGTAAAGTTATTATGAGAAACTATTGTGTGTAAATAATAGATATAGAAGATTTAATATTTCAAATGAATGAAAAAAAAATTCTCCAGAGGGCACTTCAGAATCACCTTCCAGTGTAGCACAGAAATCCCTAAACTTTGGTATTTTTGCGTTGATATCCGGTTTTATTAGTTTAGGTATCAATCATAATTTTGAGATATGCTGTTTACTGATATCGGTCTCGGACTATCATTAAAAAATTTGCTAATATATTAACGGTTTATTTTTAATAATAGAATTCAGGGTCACAAATATATTTTATTCTACATTTTCTACATAAACCGAGCGGTTTTCTATGATATAAGGTGAGGCATGTATATGATTTATCTGACAGGAGTTTTCAATAGTAGTGCCGGAAAATTTGTCCAATTTTTCTATTATAACTAGATTCAGAATTAAATATTCTACTTTTATGATCTTTTTATTGACTCCATGAAAATCTTAAGCTCTAAAAAATCCTTTTATTGATAACATCAAGCACTATGGTAGAGAATTTCTTAATTTATTTATCGAATTTACGGTATCATTATTAGAATACATCAGGGGTAGGGATGATTATATATATACGGTCTAGCAAAGAACTTGATTGAAATATCATCTAATGTCTTTTTAAACTCAGAAAGTATTTTCATAATTGATATCTCAGTAAAATTTTCTGATAATTGTACTATGGCATATTTTTATTCCTTGTTAGAACTAAATTTCAGTTTTCAACTTTTTATTATTCCTCTAGATAATTTACTATATATGAGGTAGAAATTTTAAAAGCTATTTTCTTTGAGATTCACCGGAATAAAAACTGTTGACGAACAGAGCTTTACTTAAATTAATTTCTGAAAAATCATTTTTGGGGGAAGATATAATCAACGATAATAGTCGGGACAACTCTGGCTTTAAAGAAGCACCACTAATCTCCCAATTTATCAAGAGCAGGATTTATTTTTCGGAGAGCGGATTTTTTCCGCATTTTGTATCTTTTATGATTTTTTCAGTCTAATAATTAGCAGTTGAGAAATTTACAGAGCCACAATTTCTGTAAATCATATGGTTTAATTCCACTTTGGTGTCACTAGCGCCATTTTTATCTGTTATGAATATATTTTCTGTGTTAATTAGTAAATCTGATATTATTTTGGGCAGGTGATAGGGGTTTTGAACCCTAAAAAAATATAACCAGTGATTTTTGAATCAACCCCTTCGTTCCCTGAAAACAGCCAAACTAAGCTTATGCTTCATTGTAAAATTGGTTGAGAAAAGGTCCAAATATTTTGGTTTTATACTAATTCCAATTCAACGAATGCGTATTTTGATAGTAAATTCGGTATTTTATTTCAGTTTTCTGTGTGCATCTGCTGGATTGAGTTCAGTCACAGCACATGTATCTTTGAACTAGTATTTTTTTCGGGCAGCGATAGCAGATTTTTTCTGATATCATGAGTAGTTAGTGAAAAAAATTTGCTCCAAACATCTTTACATACATTGGTATGGTCTTTTTTTAAGAGTATACTAATACCGACTGAAATAATTCACCTTTGAGTCTGGTATCATAAATTACCCGGATAATTTCCTTTTATTCTATTTAAATCTTCTACTATAGCTTTTTTGGTGATCTTTTGTACGTTTTAAAACCCACATATATACCACAGTAAAATCATTTAAGCCCATGAAAGTTTTGATTTCTGTAGTCTCAGTAGATAATGAGAGCCCTTTATGCGATCTTAAATAATTTTTTCTGATTATGAGTTTTAGATAACAGGTTTAGTCAGTGCAACCGTCGAATTCCAATATTTTGAGATCGAAAGACGTTTTTTTTTAGCTACAGAAAACAGTGGAGCATAAAAAGGTCTTTATTTAGTGAAATATACCGTAATGATTTACACATGATCTTTTTCTACAAAGAGAATCTATGAATTTGCATAGATTTAATTTCAAATACCAAAGAACTTGATATCAAAGACAATGTTCCCATGGAGCTGAGCTCAATTAATTCAATTATGTATATCTTGCTAGCTCTCATCAAGAACATTTAATGAAGACTAAATTTGTTTCAAAAAGCAATAATTTACAAAAGTATAAAAGATATTATTTAGTTTTAATTTACATAAACCTAAAAGTCTTTTAATTTGAATTAATTACAATACAATTATCTTCCACTTGTCGAACAAACATCAAGTTCAGATTATAGAACTTTATAAATCCCAAAATTTATTCGTGAACGGTTCCTGAAATATACATAGACTTATAATTCCAAATGAAACTCTGCAAAGATCTCAAATTCATATTTTTATAATTCAATAATTTGCCTGCATCTCTTCAAATAACACTGATATTTGTAAAAGTCAATTTTAATGATTTTTTTTGGTTTCGATGACGATACCCAGATTTATTGTTGAATATTACAGAGAGTTAGACTAATTATTCTAATTTAATTGTCTTTATGTTCCAAAATTTTGAATTATATCGATTTTTTGATTGTATCACAATTATTTTTTGCCTCTTACGCTATTAAGAGAACATTTAGATATGCTTCTGAACACATACCTCTCAATCTGTTATATTCCGGAACATACAAAAGGATCTAAGTTTTGAATGATAAAAAAAGTGATATTCCAAAAGAAAGAAGGTAAAACTGTGTGATTAAATTTTCATAATGAAAGAGCTGAATTTTTTGGTGGCATCTATATACCATAATATGATTAATGAGTCCTGAAGTTCCACAAAACTTGGGGGGGTTTTTTGACAGATCATACTGCAGATGAGGGCATATTTTTCCTTTTTAATTTCTAAAATTATACATGATTATTTATCTTGAGGTTTCTAAGACTATTCTTAAACCTCTTCTCTTCTTTATTATATCAAAAAGCTGGGTTTAAAGTCGCATTTTCTCATCTTGTTTCTTTTATGGCTTTCTCTGATATTAGGCAGAAAAATTCATCCTTCAGAACTTTGCCAACCTCCCTTATAAATTTTATTTTTTTAAAATTCCAAATTCAAGTCGAAGATTATGGGTTATTGATGGGGATTCTTAGTCCTCATTAAGCTATGTTTTTTAATGTTTGGCTTTTCGTCATTTTTTACCATTTCTATTTGAAAATAGTATGTATTCTCCTTATTTGAGCTCTACTATAATCTTTATGGAGACTCCCTCCCTCTCACGTGATCACTTCCATGAAAATTTGAGTGACCACTGTATAACTTGGTATATTTTAGTATTAGTTGAGGTTTGTTAATTTATTTGGTAAGAGTTTCACTTTTTTACAAAACTCTTGTTATATTACTCTTTTATAACTTGTGAAAAAGCTTTAATTTTTTTCTTTTTGTAGATAATTTCTTGGATATTAAGGAATTCAAAAAACCTTGGTCAATCTACGGCTTGTATCCAGACTCTTGAGTCTGTTGGGATTACCATATATATCAATACCTTTATGGTTATTGTATTATTCGAATTTTTTTACTGCCGCGACGTCATCGGCTATTGAAGCTCTCGTTATACTTGAAAAAATGATTTGAGTTTCCATTTTAGTTTTAGAGTAAGGATCTCTTGAATTCTAATATCGATACTATAATCAATTGGTCTAATTTTTTGAGAAAAAAACGGTCTGAAATCAATAAATAACAGAACATACCTTCTTCACCACGCGTGATCCAGAATAATTTAGATGTGGATGGTTTTAATTCACCAAAATAATTTTAGCGAGAGATCATATAGTAATATACCGTTATTATTATTATTATTATTATTATTATTATTATTATTATTATTATTATTATTATTATTATTTGGTTAGTGGTGAGCGGAAGAAGTCCTTTTCAATTGAAGAAAGTTATAAACTAAACTCTGAATATATTGGAAGTTTGTTTGTTTGGGTTCTTTGTGTATCATAAGAGTCCTCTGGTTCTGGGATGAACTCGTTTTACTCATAGGGCTACTAAAAGATTTAAGCTACAATCTGTATTGCCCCTGATAAATGATATTTTGAAAAAAAGCGTCACTTTCTATTGTAAAAATTTTAAGTTTAAATTTATCTAAAATTTGGTCTTATAATCTTTTTCTATATTATTTATTTTGTTGTAGTGCCTTTGGGAAAAATAATATGATAATATAAATAAAATTGTTTACTTCACACACCATGTATATAATTATTATTCAATTTTATTAGCTAAATTTTATTTCTTGTAATTTTTGGTTTTTTTTTTTTCCGATAAAATGTTAAAACTTGATATTTCTCTTCCCGGAAATATAAAAAAACCGTTTTTTAAGCTTGAAATATATAATTGAAATTAAAATACAGATAAAAAAATTTGTTTTTCTGATTATTAAAACTAATGATTTTTTTAGATTTTTCTTAAAATAAACTTAAAATAAACTAAAAATTAACTATCTATGTTATAACTCAGTCGATTATATTTCATTTTACGCAGAAATTTTGTTTTTTTGAAAAATAATAATAATAATTTTTAAGGCTTTGAGAATGGGAAAATTTTGGTATTAATTTTTTATCCTAATTTCGTAAATTTGCCAATATAATATCCTAATTCGTTACTTAATATACTTTAACTCTTTTGGTTTAGCAGATAAAAATAACTTTGACCAAGATTTAATTTTTGTCAAGAATCCGTGAATATGACGATAAAAACTGAAAAATTTACGCTTAAATTGTTGTTAATTTTTAGATTTTTGATATAAAAGGGGAGTGTATAGTCATTTTATATTTCAAAAAAAATATTAAAATATCATAATATGTAATATAAGTTTATTAATAACTCAGAAGTTTTATCTTACTGCCATTCACACCAGAA
Source organism: Smittium mucronatum (assembly GCA_001953115.1). NCBI lineage: Eukaryota > Fungi > Kickxellomycota > Harpellomycetes > Harpellales > Legeriomycetaceae > Smittium > Smittium mucronatum. The sequence goes on from LSSL01002656.1 coordinate 27,522, forward strand.
AGCACCAAATACCGTCAGATATTTGAAGTTAAACTGGTGATGGCTTCTTCAGTACTGCGATTGGAGACCAGATGGAAATAAGTCGTACCCTAAGTCTTTTTTTTAATGAAGTCGTCTTAAAATAAAATTCCGCGATACAAAAAAAAATAAAAAGTTTTTATATATATTGAAACCATAAGATATACAAGATAATTTTCAGATAATCTAATAAAATGAACAAAAATAAATAAAATTACATCAAATAAGGTCATTTCCATCAACTGATTTGAAAAACTTCAATTATATAAAAAATTATAGATCCGAAAATTATCGATAAAAAAAAAATTAAATTGGGGGTTTGATGTAACCAAGCCTCGAAATTTCAGTTTTTTTTTATTGTAGGATTTTTTTCCAAAGATAACTTCATTAAAAACTATACTGAAAAATATCAATAAAATAAAATAAAATCGTATAAAAAAGAACACCGCCATGATTATAATAAGTCTTCTTCTGGCCCAACGGCTGTATTCCTAAAGGAAAAATTTGAAATCTACCAACCGAAATACTTCATTCTCCTTGTAATTCTTTAAGTGGGTGTTTGAATGAGGCTACATAAAGTCAAATAATAAGCTCTTTTTCAATTAAAAAAAAAAATTCATTGAGCTTCTACTTAGATTTTAAATCTAATAGTACTAATAAAAATATGAACATATGAACATATCAAAAATTTTTACTTTTAGAATCTGTCTCCCTAAAAATAACTGCTAAGTGCTGAGATTCTCATTACTGTCTAGCGCTGAACTTGTGCTCAGAAAATTTCCCACCTTGAGCTATACTATCATTTCTTCCTGTTTTGAGATGATCCTCTCTTGTAATCACTGTCCTCTGAATTATTTTGCGCTGTCTCCAATACTCCCAACCAAGAATAGTACATCTCTGTGTGAAATTTTGGTTTAGAACAATTAGATGAGTACACTACTTATCCCCTAAACCACAGAAAAGTATTTCACTCTTAGGTGGGCTGTCTATGGCGTGATTTTTTTACAAAAGGGGCAAAAAAATTTAAATTTTCCGTCAAATTTTTTTGCATTTTCTAAGCTTTGAACCGTCCAAAACCTTCTATACCAATTTTTGCAATTTCCTGGGGGCCTATTCGCCGATCAACCCACGCCACCTCCCCACTTTTATTTAAGCAGAATTTATTTTTAACTTATTAAAAATGAATAAAAACACTATTAGAAAAATTTTGAAAAAAAAGTTGAAAATTTCCGAAAAAATATCCCACCCGACTACGCTCCGCTGCTCTAGCAGCTTCGTACCCACTGGGAATTGGTTCAAGGGGGCTGGTGATCTACCAATACTTCCCAGCATTAATAGGCGGGCAACACGAATGCCATCCAAAAATTTCGCTGTTCCCAGTTCAATTATTTGGCTGGCGTCGTC
>LSSL01002657.1:0-20215 GCA_001953115.1 Smittium mucronatum
TTGGAAAAGAAAACTGGATGAATCTTAAACTGCTGTACCCTGAACTAAAACTTGGCCTCCATGAAATTGTGAAAATGTGAATAGGGAAATCACCGGACCGTTAGCGACTACCAAATATGAAATTTTTAGACGAAAAATAGAATATTTTTTATCTTCAGCAAAATCGATGTACTGAAACTGTCAACCAAATTTTATTATATTGTTCTCAATGTGATAGACAGTGGAAATAAACGATTTGCCGGTTCATACCTGCACCGATCCGCTCAGACTCAAAAAATCAACTTTTGAATTTCAATGAATCCCGATTGGGGATAGTTGGAAAACTCCTTGAGAGGGGGAGGGTCTAAAAATAATTTAATTCGGCTACAAGCTGACATCGCCGATCATAAATTTGTGCTGGAAACAGCCAATTCTCTAATTGGGATCCGCATGCCATAAAAACTTGGGATCCAGAGTATAAGTGATTCACCATCCCGCTTGAGCCATTAACCTCGAGTTATGGAGCTGTTAGAGAGTTTGTGGGGAGTTGGATGAATAGATTTTTGAAAGATTTTCACTTTTTTTAATTTTTATAATTATGTTTTTATAATTTTTTATTGAGTTTAAAATAAATTTTCTGTAAAAAATAAATAAGCTGAAAAAAAACAGATTAATATTTAGCTGCTGTACCCTGACTTATAACTTGTCCTCGAAAAGTTTATGGAAAATACGAATAGTAATCCTCCAGACCATCCAGCTACTATGGAATATGAGATTTTTGATATAATTTTATAGAAAAAATGCCCATTTTGCAAAACCGAAGCTCCTTAAATTTTTTGCACATCTTATTAAACATTCATTTGCCAAAAATATGGCGAAAATAGATGATGTTACAATTCATGTCTACTCCGATTTGATTTGAAATCAAAGATTAGATAAAAGATTTCAACCAATACCGGTCGGATTAGGGAGCTCTAAAATAACTCAAGTCATATACAAGTTGGTGACACTGATCTTGAATTTTTACTGGAATTAGCCATATTTTAAACTTGCACCTGCTCGCTCGAACATTTAAACTATGAAATTCAAGTGATTCATTGTTTACCACAAGAAAAAAGCCTAGAGATATGGAGCTGCTAAAATGGCATAGGGAATTTGGGTGGCAATTTTTCTAATTCTTTTAAATTAATTTTTGAAACTTTTATCAAGTTTAAATAAATTTCTTGTAATAAAAAGTATTGATAATATTTGTATAATTTAGCTCTTCGATCAAAAAAACCTCTCTTCAGCTAAGAACAACTGTAAAGATACAATAACGGAAGCAAAAGAAAAAAAAAGTTTTTATCAATATAAAAACTAACTGTGTAACTTAATTATAAATTAAAATTTGATTTTTTTGACTGGGATTTGGGAATCCATAAAAACTCATTTATCGAAATTTTAATCGATCTAAACTAGCCTTTAATATATAAGGAAAATATATTTAGTTATCAAAACAACTGGAAATGAAATTTAATAGATAATAATCATTAATTTTTTTAAATATAATTATAGAAAAACAAGTGAATATATGATTCTCTTTTTTTTTCTTTTTCGTTGTTAGAGGTACTTTTCATTCTTATAAAAGCCTCTGAAGTTTTAAATTTACCAAAATGATGATGCTTTATAGTACTAATAGAGTAAATGCATAACCAATTAAAAATAGCTATAATCTACGGTAAAAAAAAAGTAATAACGAGACAGAAAATAGGAAAAGAATGAAATTTCAATTTTTTATTTTATTTTAATAAATAATTTAGTCTTTAAATCGACTTTGGATTTCAAAAAAAATGATATTCAAATTTCATACAAAAAAAAAGAGAAAAATTTGGAAAAAAAGCTAAAGGTTATACAACAAAATTAATCATAAACTGAGAAATATTGAAAACTAAATTAAAAATAATAAAATTACACTAATAATAAAAATACATATTACGAAAAGAAAATATGAAAATAATATAGCTTAAAAAAAATTCAATTTTTTTATATAATTATGAAATAAGATACAAATTTCTTAGCTCTCTCTCGGAACTCTTTTATATAATAAGTAAAATTTTATTCTTTATAATTGATTCAACTTAAAGCTTATAAAATATGCAGACATCAAAATCACAAACTTAAAAAGTAGCATAAAATTAAAACTCCAAATATCACCAACTCAAAAATTTAAATTATTATAATTAATCGAAACTTAATAATTCAAAACTTTTAATAAAAATTTATTTTATTTTGCTTTGAAAATTTTTATTATTTCGCAACGTTAAAATCCTTACTTTAAATGAATTTAGTGATACTCTTCGATTATACCAACCAAAAAACTGGAGTGATTTGGTTTAAATTTAAACCAAAAGATTTTTTTTTGATATAGATCCTTTCTTATACAACTTATAAATTTTTCACTTTTTCTGTAAGAATAGATAATAGGCAAAAAAATTCAATTGAAGCGTCAAAAACTCGACATTGGGTTTAATTTCAAATAAAAAAAAACAGTTCCAATTATTTAAAATGTTTTAAAAAGCGTTACAATAATTGTTATAATGTTAAAAATATATTAGAAATATTACAATAGGTTTATTTTGTACCAAATGCGTTTTATTTAATAGTTTAGATTTATCTGAAAATAAGCTTAAATCTTCCAATTAAACGCGTTTTATTCAAAATGGATGATTTTGTCAAATTTATAAAATTTAATGACTTTATAATAGACCTATAGATATTTTTGATTTTTGAATTAAATTGGGTCAAAAGATGCATATTAGAATTTAAATCCGCTGATTTTTAATTAATTTTTTTTGTGTAAATTGGTGGGAAAAAATGAAAAGAATAATCGATTTGATAAAGTAATATATGATCTAAGAGTCTAATTTCCCTAAGCTTTATGAATATAAATTCAACTAAAAAATAATTTTATTTTTTGAGTACGTTTTATTCTCAAATTTTTCATATAAAAAATTTAAAGATACTCTGATTTCAATTAAAAGTTTGGGCCAATTAACTTGAGTTTTAATATAAAATTTTCCTTGTTTTTATTTTATTTTTTCAAAATAAAATTATATTTTATTCAAAAATTTATGAAAAAACTAATAAAAATTGATACAAATTTGAATTATTTGTTATCAGACAGCTACGATTTTAGGCTTCAAATTGCTGGTGAGAAAATATGTAAGACATACACAGTTGTAATGATTATATTGATGCATCTCTAATAAATTCTCACATTATTTCTTATTTCACAAAGTAATTTCTATTAATGACTAGATAAATTCAAACATCTAAATAAAACAATCAAAATTTTATTTTGATAAAATGTAGAATTAATTTAATAAAGTCAATCTTTTTTTTAATTGGAGTTAGTTTAAACATCCATTTATGAAAATGGATGGAAAGTCATTATAAAGTTGACAATTTGAAAAAAAGCATCAATTTTGAATAAAACGCGATTAATTGAAAAATTTACGCTTATTTGAAAATGAGGCTTATTTTCAAATAAATTTAAACTATTCAATAAGATGAGTTTGGTACAAATTAAACCTATTACAATGTTTCTAATGGATTTTTAACATTATAAAAAATTATTTTAACGATTTTTAAAACATTTTAAATAATTGGAACTGTTTTTTATTTATTTGAAATTAAATCCAATATCGAGCTTTTAAAACTTTTAAACGCTTCAATTGCATTGTTAGATTATTATAATACTACGATATTGAGGTCTTTAAATATAATAAAAACATGTTATTGATATATAATCTAAATCGATAAATGAAAATTCGACTTTATCAAAAAATTTCATAAATACAAAAATGACAAGAAAATGCGAAAAATGTTACCCTTAGTTAACAAGTTTAGTTTATTTTGGATAAAGCGCGTTATATTAAAAAATAATCATTTAGTTGAGACATGATTCTATTTCAAAATACGGGAGAAGTTATCAAAATAATGACTTATGTTATAAAAAAAAATATTTTATTTGCTATTAGACATTAATCTGACTTTATATTGAGATAAATTTTTTGAATAAAATTAATCAAAACATCTCAAATATATATTTTATTATAATTAGGCTGATACATATATTTTTCTCATTTTTATTTAGAACCGATTTCCCTAAGATATATGTTAAATATATTTAGTTTTTTTAAATAGAAATAAATTTCCAGAATCCTGGAAATAGATAGCATTATAAGGGCGATTAATCGAAGAAAAAAAAGCTTTCCTTTAAATTTATAAAAATATTAGCAACATAATTTACATCACTTCTGCGCAGTTTGTTTTATTGAAATTTATAAAAACTGTTTTTGAATAATGAAAGCTTCATCATTAAGAATACAAAAACCTTTCTAGTTTCAAAATAGTATGAAATTAAATGCTTGAACTCATTAAAATTTCTTTTACTTAGAGAAATTTTTTAAGAATAAAGTAATACTGAAACTTATTGCTATCCTTTTTATAAAATGAATAGTATATAGGCAACTTTTAGACGATCTTTGCGCTTACTATGAATACTTGTATGTGTATTTTATATAAATAATTATTCTATTTCAAAAAAAGAAAGCAAAAGGTGTCTTCGATCCTAGCCTACTAAAATAATAAACGCAAAAAGATGAAAAAGAAAAAGAAAAGTGATTATTAAAAAGTATAGAGCCAATAGGTTGCTTATAAAAACCTCCGAAAATCCTTTTTTTAACATTGCAACATAAAAATGAATAAAAAGCAAACAATTTGTGTAGATAAATCTACTTTGAAATATTGAAAAAATCTATTTTTTTTAGGAATTTTCGCTTTTCAACGGTAAATTCTATTGAATTTTTTTTAATTTCTCCATCATCTTATCCTATAATTTATATTTGATGAGGAGTAAGCCATAAACAGCTTTTAAAAAAATTACACATAATGTGAAAAGGTAAATAAAAAATATACATAAAAAAAAAAATGAGCTATAAAAAAACAGAAGATTGGTCGAGGGAATATTTTTTTTCTCATTTCTAAATTTAAATTACGTATTCAAGTATTATATCACAACATAGTTTTATTTTAATAAAGAAGCTTCAATACAGTTATTCAATAAATTCTCCCGTATTTTGAAATATAATTATATCTAATTTAACTCCCATTTTTCAATATAGCACTTTTTATCCAAAATAAACTGAAATTGATAATTCAGCGTAACGATTTTCACTCTTTCCAATTATCTTCGTGTTAAGAAAAAAAATTTTTATTTCGATTTTTATTGAATGATTGATTTGTATTATATACCAATGATATTTTCGTATTATATTCTAAGGACTCAATTGCATTGGTATACTATTATGAATATTAAATTCGGCTTCATTTCTATTTATCTAAATGAATTGAAATGTTTTGTCTATACTTAATGAATAGTTTCTCTGAATTATTAAAATGATGTCCTAATATGGATATTTGTTTTAAATTTTTCATATTTACATTTAAGTGCGAATTAAAAGCATTAAATCTTAGAGAAGAGATACGTTAAGTGCTACCATATTATTGGATAAAATAAACCAAAAATCTAAAGCCAATAAAAACTAATAAATTAAATAAACTAAATTTTTTTTATTGCATAGATAGTGGAGCGTACTAGTGGTGCTATTCTTATCACCTATCTTCCGCAAATGTACTCTACCGGTATAAAATTTTTCAAAATTACCACTTTATTTTTTTTCACTTTATTAAAAATAAGAGTATTATAAACTTTAAAACAAAATGAGGGTTCCAGAAACCGGTAGCGTAATAACGGAATTGGCCGAAAAGGTCAATTTTCTTTTAAACGAAAGAATTACTGAATAAGAATTTGTTGGCCCGTCCGTCTCAAAAAAAGTACCAGTGACTGACCTTACCATATATCCCAAACTTATTTAAACGCTCACATCGATTGAAGAAAACTTCTTAAGATCACTACTGACCAAAGAAGAAGGAAAGATAACTACATATTCTTATCCGAAGAATATTTATATGAAATACTTCCTTCCGCCATTAAATTATTCATCTTTTATTTCCAAGAAAAAATCATAATTTTTATTTTATCGAATACAACAAGCAATTGCACAAGTGAAAATACCTATCTACCATTTTTTACATCTCCGATTCCAAAAAAAAAAAAAGGAATTAACACAGCCGAAAGACCGGTGATAAGGTTTTCCAGTGCCAAAAAAGCACTGCCACATATATTACTACCACTGTTACTCAGACAAGAATTGATAATTTTAATAAGAGCTTAGAAATTTTCGGAAAGCCGACCCACTTCTAGGGTTACATATCAAAAACACTTATAAACTAAAAAGGACTCGAAGCTCATATAAATAAGAGGCTGGTAAAAAAATATGGAGAATACAGCGCTTATATAGGTGCCAGCGGGCTGCGGTTTCAAGAGAATTGAAAACAAAAATTACTGCCATGGCTAAAAGTACCAATTTTGCTGACCCTTAAAAATAAAACTCTGGATTGATTAATCAGTATTTTTAGTCAAACTTTCACTAGAGATTTGGTGGAAAATGGAGGAGATCTCAATAGAAACCAATCAAAGATCCACATTAGAGAGTCGCATAGATATGCTCAAAACGGCATGATTAAAGATAAAGGAATGCCGCTGTGCTCAAAAAATAGTATCTAAGGGATTTGAAATCCCTTTCAAGAATTCATCCTAAATTTCAAATAAATCTTTGTCAGTACAAAAAGAAATTGAGCAAGGAGGCCGCCTAATTCTATCGATGAAGGTATCTAACCTCCTACCAAAGAGACAACTGAGCAATTCAGGGCTAAAAATCTCGGCTTAAACAGTCTTTTTTTCACGATATCCAAGAAAACTGTGGCCTACGACCGGTACTGGACCTGATACAGCTCAATCAAAATTTAGAGGAGATGACTTCAATATGAAAAATCTGAAGTCTATCTACGGCATAATCTGAAGAAAGAATTATTTTACGTCCTTAAACTTTCACAACGCATTCATGCACATTTAATGAACAAGAATTTCAGAAAATATCTGAGTTTCCAATCTAATGGTCACTATTTTAAGTTAAATTCACCCCAATTCGGCTTTTCTCTGAACCCAAAGACGTTCAGAAAGATCATAATTCAAGTTTTCCAATGTACCAGGTCTAGTGGTATAAGAATATCTGCACATTTAGAAAACATTATGATCATCGTAGAGAGAAAAGCGATTTTTTTAAAAAACAAAAAATCAATCTAATCGAATTTAATGGAGCTTGGATTCAACGCAAACTCAGAGAAGTTAACCACAGTTCTATTTCAGAAGGTAAATCACCTCGATATGGTTATCAAAACGAGAGATATGTCAATAAAGGTACTAATGACCAATATCAGAGGTCTTCTAAAATATGTCAAAAAGTTACTTAAGCTGACCAAATAAGAATGAAATACATTGCGAGCTTCATTGGTAATGCCCGATCTATTCCTGTCTCTCCGGTACTAGGAAGAATAATTTTATTATGGCTTTTGAAACTCAATAACAAGGCTCTGTCTACATCGAATTCATTGACCTCGATGGTGGTGCTGGCAAATCCTGCAATCCAGAATTTGAACTTCTATAAAAATCAACTGGCTAAATGCAACGGGAATTATTTTTATACTGAAAAATAAATAATCGGAGATATTCACCGATCTCAGATATTTAGGGTGGGGAGCTGTAGTGGGAAGCATCTCATACTCCGGGCTATGAAGCTCAATGAACGCGAAAATGCACATCAACGCAAAATAACTTTTGACAGTGCTTTTTTGCATTCAAACTAAAGAGTGTGTTGTGAATATCAGTGCTAGTATACCCAGAAAACATGACTTCTCTCTGTTATATCAAAATTTTTGGGGTTATAACCTATCAAGATATTCTGAAGACATCAGAGAAAATTTTTCTACACTTCCTGAAGACCAACGACTATCACCAAGTAACATGTTTTCCATCTGCTATCAAGCCAGCCGATGCTTTAAGCAGACTGGAGGATCAGACTGAATGGTCGCTGCAACAAGAGACTTTCTGTACTCTAGAGAAATTGCACGGTCAGCAAGATGTGTACCTATTTGCATCATAACCTAATAATAAAGCGAGAAAATAATACCGCTTGTACTCGAAAATGAAGACAGTAGGGCAGATCCCACTGGTACAAAGATATTTGGAATTAGGAAATACATACAGATGCTCTCAACGAAACCTAATAGCACAGGGATTTCAGAAAGTTCGACACAAGCAAATCAAAATTACTCTGGTCACCCCTCTATGGAAATAAACAAGCTCTTATTCAAAAATTAACACCCATCTTAGTAGACTAGCCGATAATCTTGCAGGTGAAAACTGTAATACTGGATAAAGAAGCGAAAATCCCCAATTTTCGGATAAAAAGAACTTACTCTTGACAGATTGAAGTATCAGCCGCATTTAATCGAAATACAAGACCTCTAGAATTATTCCGTTGAACTTATCCTTTAAAATACTACATTTCAGGTTAGATCTAGGTAAAGTTCTGCGCAGCAAATATTTCTAGATTGGTGCATATCTAAAAATATTACAAACAAGCTATTGACTCTGTAAACAATAAAATAGTAGGTGAAATGTACATTATCGATAAACTGTATATAGGAAAGATTAGAGCTTACAAGTCAGATCTTTGAAAAAAAGCGGATGATTAGCAAGAAATATCGCGACAACCAATGCTTACTGAATTTACAAAGAATTTTAAAGAAACCTTAATAAGGTCTTTTAAAAGATCTTGTATAGATATAAACCAAATAATAGAACTACTAAAAGGGTGGTGCCTTTCTCATAACTTGAAAACAAAACTAATAAGATCAAAACTAGTTATGATCTTTTCATTTACAGATTCTTAAGAGCTAGAGATAAACATAGATTATATAAAGAAAAAATCCGGTTTTAAGGAGGGAAACAACATCTGGTAATAGTAGAAACCAAATAAAAAATATTTATTCAATCGGTCGACAAGCCATGTCAAATAATCCCACACCCAGATCCGATCTATTACCTGTAATAGCACACAAGTTATATTATGATAAAATAGTATTAAAGCTTTTCCAGACTCCTCATTTCAATAAATCGAATTTATAGTTAAAATACTATTTCTATTTATCAATGACAAGGATAAAATATTATCAGCAGAAAGTATAATCAGATAAATCCACTCTATTTCCTTTATTATAAAGGGAGACCTTGAAAAATCCATACCAAAGGGAAGAGTAATCGGGGTCATCATATAAACGAAAGTCAGAGTATCCTCTGATGATACAGTTACCCATTTATTTTGGTCTGACTATAACATCTTCGACTCCTAAAATCGAGTTTAAAGAAACTCAGTTAGTAATCTTACAAAGTCGATATTAAATTTGGATCAAATTAATATGTCTCCTCTGTGAGATATAATTTAAAAATTATTCGAGCTCTTTAAAGCTAAGAATAATTCATATTATGTAAGGATAATAGAGGAGAAATATTAAGTCCCTCCATCACATCCACATGTTACCTTTGCGAAATATGATAAGGATATCACTACTAGTGCATTCCACTATCAATACCATAGATTTTTTTATTTAATTTAATTTATTTACTATTTTTTATTGGTTTTAGATTTCCATTTATTTTTATCCAATAAGATGGTAACGCTTAATATTTCTCCTCTCCTCATATAAAAATGGATTATTCTTCGCTCTAAAGAGCTCGAACAATTCTATCATATCAGATTTTTATCAATTAATCTTAATATAAACACACAACAATCTTATTAAAAATGCGATTTATGTTCAAATTTTTTTTCGTATTGGGTTTTAAAATTGAACTTAAAACGTACGAATTTTCATGGTTATTATTAAATTGTTTAATTTATATAATTGTTATTTGAATAATTCTATTGGTTAAAATATCTGCGTACAAAATTAATCAATCATATAAAATATTGGCCATTTCTATAAAAAATTCATCAGTTCATGCAAATTATATTTTTATCCAATAATATAAAAATTAAATTAAGTCTTAATATGCAAATGTACCACTATTAATCTATTGGATCCATGTATTCCATATTTGAAAATGGCAAATAGATTTAAAAAAAGCTCATTTTGGTGTGAATTTTATTATCAAACAATCCTCATTATAAATAAAAATTTCACTATAACTTTTGGAAATTTCTCTTATCCCCTAGTTATACTATATTTATATCGCATCATAGTATTAAAAATAATATTGAAAAAATTAGCATTTGAATAACAAAACCCCTCTTTTATGGAATATAGTCATTAACTTTTCATTTTTCATCACATAGAATATCGAAAACCCACCAAAGATATGGAAAAAAATTCAATTAAGGTAATACTTATAATTCTGTTTAGTTATTTGATGAAGAATTAAACTATTTAAAGTGTTATTACTCACAACGAATTTACTCTAATTGGACTTTCAATAGGCCTCCGAATTCAATAAAATAAAAAAATCAGATGTATCGAAGAGCTAATTTTGGAAATTTGCGTCTTGATTGATTTTTTTAACTCAATACACCTAATATAAGTAAGAAACTTATAATTTATGAACGTATTATTTTTCTGTATATAAAGACATATTTCGGGGATTTTAGGTAGTCTTTTACTAAAAAGACATAAATTCAACTACAAAGATTGCCAAATTAGTCAAAAATATTAGTCATTGGTTATTTGGTGCCATAAGCGGCTGAAATTGATTTTTTAAAAAATTAAAATATGAAAGCTTTCGATCAAATACACACAGAGTTCAGGAACAAACAATTTCCTAAAAATTAATTTATATTTTCAATTTTTAACCTCTTTGTGTTTATGAGAAAAAATTTTGTATTTATGATTAAGATATATATCGGTGTATAAATTAAAAAAATAGGATGTTGATTTCAATATGAAAATATTTATTAATTTATTTCAACAGAAAATTGACTCAAATGATTAAAGACACTTAATCTTTAAGATTTAGCATTTTATCAAATTTTTATTTAAAATAATTTAAACACAGTTATTAAAGACCGGAGATATATTATACATATTTATTAAGTGATGAGTTTTTAGCTATCGCTTTTGGTCTTCCAAATCCGTTTTTCATCCCCAAAAATGTGACATTAATGAGATGAAATCTTACAAATCTTTTAAGATAACGGTAAACGTGGTAGTATTTCTTATTTTTTAAAAAGCGAATACAGGAAAATAACTAAATTCAAGCATCTAAATCTAAGGATTCCCTAACGAGAGGAATTCTGCTGTTAAAAATCGAGTTTTTTTAGGCTTTGGTACGAGATAAATTTCTCTTTAATTAAAAATTCGGAAAGAAATTCTTCATTTAATCGGCTGTCAGAAATAGCCAGATTTTTTTCCCAATTATGAGCGCCCGAATCGTAAAAAAATAATAAAAGATCATTTTCTATAAATTTATTTATGTTGTATGCTGTTTTTTTCAAAGTTTTATTCTTCGCTGGAACCCACGTGTTCCAAAATTGAAAAACACAGAGGAATGAATTCTAGTAAATTGGAATTTTTCAAATTAAGGTATCTACTCTTAATAGTAAGGCTGAAAAATTTTAATGGTAGGTTGGTATTAGGTCCTAAGAGAGATAAACATCTTCATAACACTCAGAATTTTTTTAAATATGATTTTCTTCAAATTTGCTGATCGTTTAATTCATTTAATCGAGATCCTAACACTTTTTTTTATAATAATAAAACAAGTATTTTGAGTGTTTCATTGCTATTTGAAAGCTATATTTACCTAACATCCCATAGAAAAAAATTCCGAAAAGTTTCTGGGCATGATTTAGCTAATTTCTGTATATTCCATTACACATGTGCCCAAAAATTTATTCTTTTGCACCCAGGTCTAAATATCTTGACAGCTCTTGATATCTGTGGAGCTGAATTGGCAACAAAGTATCTAGGATTGAAGGTCAAACCGTGTAATCCTGCCACTTTTCCCGTTTTTTTCAGCACCCAAAAGTAGCTTGATGTGTTCTCGTTTTTTGAAATCTCTACTCTGCCGAGTGTGGAAGTTCCGTTCAAATCGGTAACTCCTACTATGATGGGATACCCCAAGTGTATTAGCTTATACTTAGCATCCATATGGATGTTTTCTGACTTGCATGCAATTTTTATTAGAGCTTCTGAAGTCATAAATATTCTCATTTTATCTAAAAAATTAAATTAATAATGAAATGAAAAAATGATTTCAATGTATAGAAGTTCCTGGAGTTAGGTTGTAAACGGTTATAAATGATTTCACAAATTCTGATTTCATATCTTCGATGGTTTGTTTTAATAATGTTGTTTTTAAATGGCTTCTTACGGAATTTTTCCCCCTGTTATTTGACAGAATACTGTAAATTCGATTTTAAGAAAGTCCAAAACCATCATTTTTTAACTTTTCTTAAATTTAAAATGGTCTTTTTGTGCCTTTTTCGCATATATTTAATACTAAATTTTTGCCATCTAATTGTAACCCAGATATAAAACACCCCTCTGTTTGTTTATTAGATATATATTTTTTGTTTATGCAATTTTTATAATCATTTAATTGAGCAAGAGCGTTACAAGGGCTCTTTTCTTTTTCCTACCGAAGAAAAATGTCTGTATATAGTCTTACAAGACTCTTCTTGTACGGATCACCCATGTTTTAATTTACTATCATCCTTCAGCCTGGGAAGTTCTTCAACTTCTTTCCTATTTATTTTCATTTTTCTGGGTTATTTGGAAGAACTAATTTTTATTAATATTAAGAGATTTAATCTTTAATTTCGTGCAATATTTGAAAAGGATTCAATATTTTGGTTTCATAATTTTTTTTTCTTAAGCAAGATCAAAGCGATTTGATCCAATAGATTAATAATTGTCAATTTGTATATGAACACTTATTTTTATATTTATATTATTGGATGAAAAATAATTTGCATGGTCCGATGAATTTTGTATTTAAATGACCGACATTGTATATGATTGATTAATTTTGTATGCAGATATTTAAAACCTAATTATATTAGTGGTTTATCATGAAACGTAAAAAACGATGCAAAAAGAAAGCAATATTATTTATCTGAATTCCTGTGGCATTTCAAGGGGATTTTTGGGTTTAGAACATGAAAAATTAGGTAGTTAAGGTGTCTATTTATGTTAGAAAAAAATTATTGTACGAGTAAAAAGACCAATTAAGTGAGTTGAAATAGCCCGTAGCATAAACTGAAGCTCCATTAAATTAAATAATTTGAGGGTAATTTACGACGTTTAACGGTTATCTCAGAGAAAAGGGTATAAAAGCTTGCTGAAAAAATCGTTTTTAAGGACATCTTATCTTCATAAAATCTTATTTTAGCCCTTTTAAAGTATTTAATAAACCGAAAACATAGAAATGAGTGATAAATTTTTTTTCTGACTTTAGATGAAGGTACTAAATATTTTTGCATGACTTTAGAATTCATTAAATATTTATTTTTAGAATTTGATTTATATATTTTGGAATTATTCTTCTTAGGGTGTGATTATACTATGACAAATTTAATAACTGATTTAAAGATAAAATAAAGATAAAAAAGACTTTTTTTTTTTGATAATTTATGCTAGTTTTTTGTTTTTATTGCAGAATGTCTAATTTGTTTTGTTTCGAGGAATAAGATAAAATAAAAAAATATATATGTAAAAAAGTAACCTTATATTTAGATTAGTCAGATTTAGATGAGAATGATGTTCCTTGAAATTTATTTTTAGTTTTTGCTCTCACAGTTACGGTATATTTAAATTTAGTGTTTTTTATTAAACCTCTTATTTTGTTACTGTGTTTTATTTTATGCAACCATTCATAAGTATTTAAACAATGTTTTAATGTGATTTCATTTTTTTCAAAAAAAAATAATAATTTGTTGCTCAAGCTACAGGCAGATGTGATTCTTATCAAATTAACCCAAAAAAGTTTATTCTTGATGCCTTTAGCATAAATATGAAACTACTGAATAGTCACTTCTCATCTGCATCTTGATGAAGTTCAAGCAAATCAAAAGTGACATATAGTTCACGTTCTTGCTGGTCGATATCCATTTTAAAAAAAATTTCTTCGTCGATATATTTCAATGCAATTAATTAGTTATGTTTTTTTTGGATTAAGAGTTACTTATTTTTTTGAAAAAGTTCCTTGCTGAAGCCAAAAGTCAGAATTTTGGTAATAGACAATAATATTTCTGATTTTATTTTTGTAGTTGAATATTTATGCTCAACTATGAAAATTTTCAGACTTCTTGGAAAATTAAATTGTGATTAAAGTTTTAGCTGATCTACAGAAAAATTTAAAGGAATGGCTTATATGGGTTTGTATTTGTTAGAATAGGCTCAATACAAATTAAATATGCTATGTATTAGATGTAAACTAAATAAAGCTGAGATTTTAAAAATAGACTTAAGACTAAAGCCGATCCGCTAGAGATATGAGGTGTAATTTCATAATTAAATTCAATGGATTCGAATTCAATTTAATGCTTTAAAAACTTGCCACTCAAAAAGATTCTCTATGTTTGCTGTATATTATCAGTTTTATAGAATGGCAGAAATTTTAATTATCTTACAGGAACTATCTGTAAATCAATCAAAAAAATAAATTTAAATCATAAAATCTTCTTCTGAGTAAGATCTCATTGAAATCAAATCCGATTTCTTATGCTGATAAACCTAAATAATAATTCATGCAAAATGAATACTTAATAGACCACTTTGATATTTTTAGCATCTTTTGAGAAACGGGTAGCTAATATATGTATCCGCAAACCTTACATAATTTTTAAAAACAAATAAATCTTTTTAAATTTTATAGATATGCTTTATTCCTGTATAAATTCATATTTAAACTTCATATAAATTTTCCATTTTTCCATTTCTACTATATATATTTTTTAAAATAAATTATAGCATCAACTGTTAAAATTTTTTAAAGAAGCATTCACTTATTTGTACAAATAAACTATAATTATGTATAAATCCAGAGATTTTTAGTTATATGATTTTTAGCTTGGTATTTAATCTAGTGTATGAGTATCTCTAACTTATTGTTTTTTTTAAAATTTGATTGCTTCATTTATGGTTTCAAAAATTTAATTATAAGATTTGTCAACTTCAGAAAAAATAACATAAGTATTGAATATTATTGATAATATTGATTCAGAAAAATACGCCTTAACCATTATTGCAAAGTTAGGTGAAGGAAAATTTATTTAATAAAATTGATAAATTTTGGAGAAATATTCATAAGTGTCAAAAAATCATTTATTTAGATAAACCAAATTTTCGATATAATTCCCTTTTCTCGTTAAATATCCTATATACAAAATAGTTAGCTTAGCTGGTAATAATACCAATCTTTAAAACAAATTAAATTTGAAATCAGTTAAATTCATCATATCCTAAAAATAAAAACTAATAAAAAATCAAGCAGTGATATATCTTATTTTTTTTCTGAAATGACATAATAACCATGAATTAAAGAATAGAAATAAACGGGAAGCTCCTAATCTATGCAAGGAACATTTCTAATAATTTATTTTAAATTAAAACTTGATATCGAAAACCCATTGAGTATAATAGGAAATTGTTTCAAATAATTATTCAAAATTTGATATATTTTTTAATTCTTGAGATTTAATTTATTTTTGAGTTTTTTTGAATTCAGAAATTTGAATTCCAGCAATTTTTTTTACTTTATTCCACTATTCAAGAGAATAAATATATACCCGAATTTCCATATGCTAGATCTTTCATGTTTTATGATTTTAATTAAAATAAATGAATTCAAAATTTATTATTGAATCTCATAACAAAAAAAAAACGAATAAAATTATTTAAAACATTAATTCATAATAATTATCTTTAAAAACCATTTAAGCTTGAGCCAATGTCCTCAAGGTATGGAGCTCCTAGCGTATCAGAGGAGAGTTGGGTTAAAAAAAAATCGAAAAATTTTCACTTTTTTTAATCTTTCTAAAAACAATTTAAATATATATATTGGAATGGTATTATTTTTCTTACTTTGGTCAGAGATAAAAAACAAAGATATTTCACATGTAAAATCGTAACTAGTTAACTTAATTTTTCTTAATTAGCTATGATATACAGCATATTAAGTGTATTAAAAATATCGATTGCTATCTTGCGATTAATTTTTTTTCTTGGAATTGTAAATAATGCTGAATGAAATGAATATGAAAACACTATCAACATTTATGAAAAGCTTCTATCATTACCTAAGAACATAAAGCCTTTGAGCTACGATCTTTTTTTTTTCCTGATATGGATAATTTAGTTTTTTCTGAAAATGAATCTTTTCGTTTTGAGGTTTTAGAACAAACAAACCATATAGTTATGCATGCATGTATGCTTAAAATATCCAAAGTACTAATAGGGTTAAATACCGATACCATTACAGTTGATCAAAGTTTACTTATATTTGAACAAAAATCCCAAGCAGTAAATATATCATTTACAAAACCATTGATACTAAGAAAAGACCTCATATTTAGAATTCTCAGGAAAACTTAAATATGGGGTATTTGGGTTCCATGTGTATAACCATTCTGAAAATTATGAAAATTTTAGATATGCAGAAACTGAATTAATGACAATATATGCTCGCAGGGTGTTCCCATGCATGGTCCATCCAGATCTTAAAGCCATATTTTCTATTAATTTGATAGCAAAAAATAGTTACCAAGTACTTTCGAATGGGAGATTAATTTCAAAAACATTTTATCCAGAAAAGAAGACTTGTATGAGTAAATTTGAAGATACTCCAGTAATGTCCACTTACTTATTAGCGTTGGCAATATGGGTCTACAATTTTGGAGAGGAGATTTTTCAAGATCAATTTAAAAACAAATTGAAACTGGCTTTATAAACACTTCCAGGAAAGCTGGAAGGGCTTATGTATTTAACAAAATTTGCTAAAAGATCTTTCGAACTTTTTTCAAATATATTTAGCATGCCTTTACCTATCACAAAACTAGATCACCCAATTACCTTTGGCCGCGGTAGTGCTATGGAGAACTGGGACCTTATTATTTATGATATTAAAATGTTTGATTCATACAAAGAAGGTTTTTTAAAAAGTTGAAAGCTGTAGAGGTAATATGCCATGAAACAGCACATCAATGGCTAGGAAATCTTGTAACAATAAAAAAATGGGGCGATATTTGGTTAAGCGAGGGGATCACAAGCTGGGCAGCTAGGCAATGTGTATCCAACTTGTTGTCCGATCAGGATCCCACAATAAGTTTTTTGGCAGATATTTATCCTAGGTATTTATCTGGGTGTAGTAAAAAATCACCTTCACTACTAATAAAAAAAATTGAATCACAGGAGGATGTACGCAGTATAGTAGATTTTAATACTTATACAAAAGGTGAATCTATAAGTACAATGATAGCAAATACAATAGGAAAAGATTTTTTTATTAGAGGAATTAATCATTACCTTAACAAATACAAAAATGAAAATGCGGATATTGATGACATCTTTGGATCTCTTCATGAAACCTCTGGTATCGATATCAAGAAAATTTTTGAAAGCTGGACTAGAAACCCTGGATACCCAATTGTTTATGTATCAGAAACTGAAGATAAAAATTATCACAGTATAAGTCAAGAAAAAAGTATGGAAAAAGGTAAAATAAATAAAGATAAAGAAGTTTTTTTTTTTTTTGGAAGATTCCAATATTTCTTAAAACACATACCAAATGGTCAAAGAGATTAATCCATTTTATTCGGCAAAAAACATCATATTTACTTTTGCCAGACACTTTTTATCATCGAAGCGATTATTGGATAAATATCAATTCAAAAGTAAATTCACTTGTTAGAGTGAAATACAATAAGGGTTTGTTGGAAAGTTTGCTAAATAGTGTTCAAAATGGGCATTTACAAATTCAAGATAAGATAGCTATAATACTCGATAATTACGAATTTGCCAAGATATGAATAGGAAAAACATCTCAGTTTTTAAATAATGTAAAAAATTTCAAAGAAGAGAAGAATCTTTCAATCCGGAAAGTATTATTGTCAAGACTCAAAGAGTTTTTTGACACTTGGATCACCAATCCAAATTTAGGTAAAGGCTATTTTATTGATTCAGAAAGTGTACTCTTAATCCTGTATTCGAAATTTTAAAAATGGTTAACAGCCAAGACGACTATACGTATGATGAAATAAATGAAACAATCTTATGGCTATTAGCTTAATCCAAGCACAATAATATCATTGAAATTTAAAAACAAAATTTGAATGAACGAAATTTAATGATACAGCCATATTCAACTATAATGAAACAACAGTAATTTATTTTTTAGTATGGCTAACTCATAAGGGCAATGAAGGGCTGGAAAAGGTTAAAGAATAACTTAAGAAAGGTGATAACAACCCATTTTTCTCATTTTTTTTTTTGGAGTGTTTAGGTTACATTCGGGATAAAAACTTGTTAGATTCCATCTTAAATATTGTCTTTTCAGAAGAAATGGAGGAATTTACTTCTTATAAATTATTATACAATTTACGATTAAATACGAATGATAGAAAAACTCTTTTAACAACGATATTATCCAGAGAAGTTGATTTTAAAAGTAAATAGAATATGAATATTATCGCGAAACATCGATTCTTGGCTTAATATCAAGTGCCATTTCCGTGGATGAAGCAATTATAACAAGAATGAAATTCAGTTCTAAAGAACTAAAAATTAAAGATAAAAAATTTATTGAAGTTCTTGGTGATATAAGGAAAAATTCTGAACGGATTTTACGGGATTCAGAGGATGTTACAGACCATTTATTTTTAAATTAGTGTACAGCCTGATTTTTTTATTGCGAATTTAGAGATTATCATGTTATATTCTTTAGAAATAAACCATTCGATATAGGTAGTTTTTAATGAATATATCGTATTTGCAAGGTTAAAAAAATTTATCAAAATAATAATTTTAAGCAACTAAATTCTATTTTGCGAAATGAATCTTCATTCTTTGAAACAAGCCATGATAATTTTACAGATGATCCCTAATTTATAATATTTGGTTAATAAAAATATTCTAATATAGACAAAATCACCCGAATTTGTCGGAAATATCCCTTATATTTTAAGATACCCCCCCTTTTTTTTATATTGTTTTTTTTATTAAGAATATTTTTATTTTAAACAAATTATGGTGTATAAAAAGGCAGTTGTGACTGTTTGGAAGGGTGTACTGATAATGAGAAAATATGATATTCCCCCCTGGGTCGAACGAAAACCAGTTAGTTTTGATCTTTGTCGGTTTCTTCCTTTTATTGGCGTGGCGCCAATCATTTTTTACTGTGGTTTTCAATTCGTTGATCCACCTGTAAAAAATAACAGATGCTGGAATAATTGTGTTTGATAAGTCAGCTTCTGTCCTTGCTCTATTGATATTCCACATTGCGATAGCGTATAGTATTTGTGAGTTTGGGAATAGATGATGTACTGGTTTCATGAAGTCAAAAATGATATCCAAATTGACCCTAATAATCCTTTCATTGGGTTTTTGACTATGGGTTTCTATAAAGTGATAAATAATTTTCCAGAATTCTTTGATTCTCTTGCATCCAAAGTATATGTGGGGAATATTCTCTCTTTTTATATTACATGCTTTACATCTCTGTGATTCGTCAAAAATCCCCTTGTTCCAAATGCGCACCCTTTCTCAAGTGATAATTTCATTGTTTAAAAAGAGCCATAGGTGGCTTTTTTTTTTGGTTCAATTGTCATTTCATATATTTTAAGCCGATCTAAATTCGGTTCTCTGCTTGATATTCTCCCCAGAATATCCCATTTAGGAATTATGCGTTTTTCGTGTCTACTTATTTTTTCTATATTAATTTTTATGCTTTTATTGGTGAAGTTTTTAACTTCTTTTCCGGATATTTTCAAATTCTTTGTTGGGAAAGACCATTCTTCTTTATAAGATTAGCTGAAACATTTTTTTCCTTTACCTGCATCTACTGATACGGCGATTGGTCTGTTATTTATGCTTATTTTAACTATGGATTTGGACGGATCTTCCCATATTAGGTTACATTTTCGCATAAATCCACCGCAATTGGTGGTATTTTTTTTTCTATACCATAAAAAATCTTTCTGTGTTAGATCGACTTTAATTGCTTTATTTAAATATCCTATTC
>LSSL01002658.1:0-17565 GCA_001953115.1 Smittium mucronatum
ATGGGTGTTTTATTTTGGACTAAAGACCCTTAAAAATCCATCAAAGTATTTTGAAAATGATTCTTCATTTTACTGATAAATTAAATTTTTTTAAGAATAATCTTGGAAAAAAAAAAAGAAAGAGTGTGTGTTACTTTTAAACACAAATTAATAATAGAAAAAATAATCGTGTTAATTTAGTCCTAGTGAGAGGTTAAAAAGTATTTTTATTTGGTAAATATTTAATAAATATTTTTATTGAAGGGCATTGTAAATAAAAACCAATAAGAAATATGGAAGGTCTTTTATAGGAATAAAAATATTTTGAATTGATTCTGAAAATAAAAAATGGCTATTCATGTAATTTTTCCTCCTAGGAAATAGAGCGTAGGTTTTTAGGAAATGAATTCAGGGGTTTTGGGAAATCGTGTTATTTTTTGGGAAAAAATTCAATTCATGTTGGGAAATGTTATTGGTTATTTGGGATCGAGTGTCTTAGATTATGAAATTGTGTAATTATTTTGGGAAAACTTTTCAGTTAATTGGGAAAAATATTCATTTGATTGGGAAGGAATTCCAATCTCTGTGGGAAACCCTGTATTGTACGATCCTGGTGAAATCTCTAACAATATGTAATTATTATTGCAGTCTCAGTCCTTAAAAACAGTGATATGAAGGAGCCCGAAAATTGTATAGAATTAATTTTTAACTCAATTCTAGAGAGGCTATTATAAAAAATTATAGCCGTCTAATTGGCACTTATCAATAAAAAACTTCAAATTTCAGTCAATAAAAATGTCAGATTCCAAAATTTTTAAGAAAAATAAAAACAAAAACAACTTGCATATGCTATATCGACTATAGAAAAACCTATAATCGAGTTACTCTGTTCCAAAATGCTGTAAAAACTGAATTTTATTATTATTGAATTGAAGTTAATCAAAACTACTGGGGTCTGTATAGATTCCCGAGAGAGCAGTTATTATTAGATAATATATCTTCAAATCGACTGATTACCCGTGAGGGTCGCGAAAAGGCTCCCGAACTTCACCCAGCTCATCTTTTTGATAATTAATTATATTTTCATGGGTATTCAGAGAACATATGTCATTTTTGTTATCTTAAGGTACTAGGGCTTTATTTATCCGATTTAATCTTAATATTAGTAGAATCCGAGACAAAATGAAATTGGCATTAGATAAAAACATTTATTATTCAAGCACATAAGAGATGAGCATAAACGATTCCAAATATAGTTTTGTGAACAATTACTACTCCCATTTTTTTTGGTTTTAAAGTGTTTGAATAATTCCAAATATTGACCTTTATACGTATTTGGGATACCTAGCTAATATTAAAAGGGATTTTAAATGAAAAATAAAAATCATCAAGTTAAAATCCAGGAAGGTTTTCATTCCGCAATAGCTTCCTTAAGCGATATTTCGATCCTGCTATTATTTAAATAATAAAACCGCTTCTGTTTCCTTTTGTTGTTAGGGAATCCAGTTCTATGGTGTATGCCAAATCAGAGCCAGATCGATAGATTCATAAATCGGAAAAAAAAAAACCGACTGGTTTCATATGCTCTTTAAACCGGCTGATAAGATGCGATTTTGAAACGAACTGGAGATTAAATCTTTTTTCTTAAAAACTAGTATGCATAGGAGTGTGATAACCACAATAATATAACGAAAAACTTGTGTTGCCAACCACATTAAGTAACATAAAAGCTCGAAAT
The DNA here is from genome assembly GCA_001953115.1 of Smittium mucronatum. NCBI lineage: Eukaryota > Fungi > Kickxellomycota > Harpellomycetes > Harpellales > Legeriomycetaceae > Smittium > Smittium mucronatum. Next base: position 1,718 of record LSSL01002658.1, read on the forward strand.
ATTAATACATGTGGACAGATGTGCAATATGGATAAAAAAAATAGTGTTCTAAATTCAAATGGAAAAACCAAAATCATCATAGTCGATTTAAAAATAAAAATAATTATTCTAAAACTCAATAGTTGGCCGCTGTACTGAAAGATTGTGGAAAAAGGATGTGTATATTTTTTTGCCTCTGTACCCTGACCTGAAATTTGGCCTCCTGGTCATCGGTTAAGTGTGAATAATAGTTTTCCAGACCGTCCAGTGACTAACATATATAAAATTTTTAGACGAAAATTTCTAAAAAAATTTTCCCTTCTGCAAAATTATTGTACCTGAAGCTACCTACTACAAATTTTTAGATAGCTTTAAGCATTTAAAAAAATAATTGGGTCTATTTTTCAGTTCATAATCTGCACCGATCCTCTTTAAAGAGAAAAATTACTTTCTAATTTTGAATAATTACGGATATGAATAGTTGGGGAACTTTTTGAGCAGGAAGAGAGGTATAAAAATAATTAATTTCGGTTTAAAGCTGTTATTTCATAATATAAGTATTTTCTGTAAAAAAAAAATTACTGATTGGCATCCGATGTGCAGGAAAATAAGCTCCAGAATTTAAATTAATCATTATACTATATTTTCAAATATTTTGAGGCATATAGCTGCTTGAGTTGCATCAAGAAGCAGGGTTATATTTATGTTTAATTGTTTTTAAATTTTATTATTAATCTCTTAAATTTCTATGATGTATTCTAATCATAATCCATAATGACCCAATCATTATTGGCCACATAAATAACCCCTTTTTTTTAATAATTAATCATAACTATTTCCTATTTAGTTCATAGCTATATAAAAAGCTTGCATTCTCACTTTTTGGAATGCAAATTTTCAGTTTTTATTATTATTTTTATTTCCTGGTTCCTCTTTATATGTTATTCAAAATAAAAAATTTCCTTATTTAAATCCAGCAAAGTTAGACACCTACATAATCCATATAAAAATTAATTAAATATTCAAAGAAAAAATTAGCCGATAGTAATTTTTGATTAATGTAAATTATTTTTTTTCATTAATTCAAAATGATTGATAAATTCAAAATAAAATTAAAAAAGTTTGTATTGATTATAATCAAGGTATTAAAATTTAAACCATAAAACTCGTTAAATATATAATCAAAAATTCTACATATTATACTATTTTATTTCTTTTTATTTTTAAATGAATTAATTGATATAATTAATTTTTTTAAAAAAAATTTAATTTTTATTATCACTATTTAAACTGATATATATCTAAATATATAGCTCTAATAATACCAAATATTTTAAACATGTACTATCAGTAAAATATTATGAAAATAGTGTTAAATTTGGAACACATTCTGACTTTTTTTAAAAATATTTTGTTTCTTAAATGTGTTTTTAACTTATAAATATATATAAATATTAATTCAAGCAATAAAACTCTAAAAAATTTACAAAGGTTTGAAACTTAATTTTTTTTGAACTTCTAATATATGGCAGCTAAAGAGTTCAACGAGTAAATTCCATTAATATTTAAGAATCAAAATTAGTAATTGTAAACTTCAATTGTAAGCAGAAAATTCATCGAAAAAAAAGAGAATAATTGTAGTATCAAGGAACTGAGATTTTACTAATACCTATTTGTGAGAGCTCTTACAATAATGAAAAAATTTTGGTTTTAAAAAACTCAATTTATTAATTTTCAGAACCTTGCTTTAGATTTTTTAATAGATAAAAATCAATTTTCGCTTTTATAATTACTCTTAAAAAAATCATATTACTAAGTAATAATTGAAAAAAACTAAAATCTAAAAAATAATATTTATAAAAATATCTTGTTATTTCTTTGTATATATTGCTTATATCACATTAATTTTAGAATAATTTTTGGGTATTTTGAGTCCAAAAGTTAATTTTGGGAAGTTTAGGGAGAAATCGGAATAGTGTAATTATTTATTTATTAATTTATTTATTCAATAGATGGCTAAATATAATTATCTCAAAATAAAATCCATATACCAATTTTTTTAATTTATTGGCTGATATGAAATATATATAAAAATTACTTAAAATTATAGTAAAATTATAAAAAAAACATCTTGCCGTAGTTTTTAACAAGATATAATATTTGCAAAAATTAACTGTTAGATTTATACATATAGCTAAAGGGATTTTTTTATAACTAAATTTTATTAATAATTCACATTATAAAATAAAGCGAACCTTACTTTTATATATAGATATAAAATACTACAGAATTTATTTTGAAAATTTTACCATAAAAAAAGTTAGTCTTCATCCGAAGGCCCTTTTCTGTAATTTAAAAGGTATTTTTTAAATAGGTAAATTCATTTTATTTTTTCAAAAATAATAATAAATCTAAAAGATTCAAGACATTAAAACTGGTAGGAAAATAAAAAATCAATTCCTAATAAAAGTCACCAAGCAGACAATATATGAAATAATCCTTTCAAATGCCTGCCACCCTGCTATATAAACATCCTAAAAAGATAAAATAAATAGATAAGAGATAATTAATATAATAATTTACATTAATTTTTTTAAATCTGAATATTGATTCCCTTATGCTACAATATGGCAATGCTAGAGATTATGAATTTTCCAAAATCTTCTTAATAACAGAAATGTAAGAAAAAAGTATCATAAAATTATACTAAATCCTAAACTAGATATAATTAATAAGATCAGAATTGATACAATATATTTTACTATCCTCAATAAACTTTAATTTTCCAATATGTTTTACTCAAATCAAAGTTTATTTATATAAAAAACTAATATAATCTTCATTAAAATATATTTCTGATCTTTCCTAAGAAATCAAAAAAATAATAATTAATATTTAGGAATTAAATTAATTTCTTTCAGGATTGTTAATAATTTATATTTTTTTAAATTTTATAAATTAAAAAAATCTAATAAAATTGTTTAAATTATTTTGATTTAATTGAAATATTTTCTTTACAAAAGATTTTAAATTGAAATAAAATATCACTTTGATATATAAATTTTGTACTTGTTAAAAAAAAATAATTTTATATACTATATTTAATTTGAATTAAATAGATACATACGTTATGAAATTATAAATTTAAAATCAAGAATTCCTTTTTTATCTTTTACCAAAATTCAATCATAAATATGTAAGCTTTTTTAAGAGGTTTAACAATTTTTAAAATAAAAAATGTAAACATACAATATATATCACAGTAAAATACAAGAAAAATAATCTTTATACTGTATATAAGTCTATAAAATAAAAAAATATTAATCGCGAAGGAGAAATAAGGGTTTTAGTTCAAAATTAAATTTTTATAAAGAAATATTTGATTTTAAATTTCATTTATTATTCTAAGATAAAATTTTGTGGTAAAAATTACTGAATAAATTTAACTTATTATTTAGGGAGTAAACTTAATAAAAATAACAAAAAAATAATTCTAGAAGATCCAAAACGGACTTAAAAACAATATATATAGCAATAAAAAATAACCTGATAATTAATATAAAAATAATTCTATCTAATTGCTGGTTTTGCAATGCCCTTAAATTTATTTTCTAAAAATTGGTAACTGAAAACCGTTTATTTTTGATTAAAAGTAACATAAATAACTTCATAATATATTATGAATTTAAAATTATCATTGATTTTATAAGTGAATTGTAGAAATTTAAACATAAAATACGTTTTTAGATTAATTCAAAGATTATTCCATGATTTTTTCAATATATCTAAATTCGGATAAAAAATCCTTGAATATAAATATTTTAATATTGATAAATGACTATTTAAAATCTGATTTTTTTATTTAAACAGAAAATAAAGCAATAAAAAAATTTAAAATCAACAGGAACGTAAATTTTTCATAATAAGATAAGCTTATATCCTCTCTAAGAAATTTTCTAATAGACGAATTATTATTTATCATATTTAAAAAAAAATATCTACAATTATTTGCCATAAAAAAAATATAATTTATGTTATTAAAAAATAGACCTCTTACAAAATTGCCTCAAATATTTGGTTTACAAAAAAAAATTATAATCAAAGGTTTGTAAATGGAAAAAATTCATTATTATAATGAATGCATTAGAATTTTTCTCTTCACCCAAAATTATCTAAAATTATTTGAATAATTCAATTTAAATATAATAATTAATGTGGAGTAAAAATAAATAAATTATTATTGATTAATAAAATATTTAATTTAATTTTAGATTTAATATCTAATATCTACCCTATAAATTTAATTATTATTTATTTAAATAAAAAATATTGTTTTTATTAAAATAATTGATAGTTCTGTACGATTTTTTTTTAGTCATAATAAAGATTTTTACCAAATAATAAATCGATTTAATTTTCTTATAATTTTTGTCAAGTGAAGAAATTTCGGAAAATTTTTAACTATTAACAAATCATCAAATATTATTTATATAAAATTCGGTGTTTTTGGGATAAACACATTAATAATATTTATTTTTCATTTTAAAATATCAAATATAAAAATTAATTGAAGAATATAAATAATAGTAAATATAATTTCTAAAGAAAAATTAAAATTGAAATTATTTTTCATTTAATGTTGTAATTGTGATATTTTATTTATAAAGTAAAAACATTTAGATTCAAAAAGAATTGATTTTAATGTTACATTACCAAAAATTTTAAAACTTTGAGGATTAGTTCTCTTTTTATAAATATCTATAATTCATGGATTTTTTTTAAATATTTTACTGAGACTTTTTTTGAATGCACAGAAGTGATATAAATATATCTATCAATAGATATGTTATCCTTTTTGCAACTATAATATTGCAAGAGTCTATAAGCATTTTCCAAATGCTACTAAATGTATACAGAGAAATAAATATACTCTAAAATATGTAAAAATAAATTTCAGGAAATAAATATAAGCGACTTTACATATTATATTCAAAAATTTTATTCATAAATTTATTTGCAATAAAAAGTGCTGATTGAAGAGTATATTAATTGCATTTTCTACATAATTAAAAAATTTAATATTTTTTTAAAAAATTAGTACTTTATACTTTATATTCGAATAAATTTATTATAAAAAGCTATATTTAGTATTCATAAAATGGTATTATGACTCATTTACCATTTTTAATTATACTTAAAAATAATTGATATAAATCCGATAGATCATATAATTTTTTTTTTTTTTTAAATTTATTAAATAGTTAGCAACAAAGTATTTTGATTTTGAAAAAATCTAGAGAATTTTTCGCTGACTTCCTAAGCAAAATTATTAACTTAATGTTCCTAGAAAACTCTAAAATTTATGCTGAAAATAATAAAAAGTTACATTTTCATTTAATTATTCTTGGAAATAAGCTACATTTCTTATAAGTGATATTTCATGTCTTGAAATCGAACTGATGTTTTATTTTAATCTTATCATAGATATTAGCGAAGAATTCAATATCGACACTTGATTATTTTTTAAATTTAGATAATTTTAAAATTATAAATAGATTCGGTGGGATAAATGAAATAAACCATACTTAATTTTAAATTTTTCTTCCCCTAATAAAAATAAACTGAAAAATGTATATATATTATTGAAATTTCAGCATAAATACTTTTTTATCGAAAAATGAAATATAATATTAAATAATTGATAATTGGAAATTGTGAATTTCAATAAATATAACTATAATTAATCCGATTATGATTTGTAGGAAAGTGGGTTGATTTATATAAAGTCTTAGAATTTTTTTTTAAATTTAGGAATGCTTAGATTTTGGATTATTATAATTTATAGAAATTAAACTAATAATCTTTTTGATAGAATTTTATAAAGAATTATCATGAATCCAATTGCATTTATATTTTACAAATCCGTGATTTTAGTTTTTTGAATAAAAACAGCTAATAAAATATTCTTATTTTTTAAAAGAATAATTCTTTGGAGTTAATTATAATCCCCTATAATATAAAAAATAATATTATATTATTACATGATAAATATATAATAGATTTTGGAATTTACATTAAAGTCTGTATATTATTACATTCTATTAAATAAAATATTGTATATTCAATGATTTTAAAACTGTATTTATAATTATAATAAACTGAATTGATTTTGATATTAGGATAATTATCTTATGACAATGCTGATTATTGAGATTTATAAGCTATAAAGAATAAATTTTGAACTAATTTCAATTTTTTTAGAATTTTTTTCACTATAAAGATTTTAACCTTCTCTTTTATGATTTTCATTTTTAACAGGAATCTCGATTCATAATTAATTTTTTTTATTTTTTATTACAAAAAATATTTTTAAAGGTCTAAATCAACAATATTTATCTTAATTAAGAAGAATATTTAATTCTATTAGCCACAAAAATAATTTTAAAAAATTGGTCTTTAAATCTTTATAGAAAAATCTTCGCCTCTTACGAAAATTTTCCCATATATTACATTTTAAAATTTATTTTTGAAAATAACTATATTTTTTTTGATGATTATTCTTATAGAAATTTTTTAAATTTAAATTACATATTAATAATCACAAATCCCTTGAACTAATGCCCAGTGGGTACGGAGCCGCTAGAGCGACAGAGGGGAGTGAATTGAAATATATATTTTATTCTTTTTTATTGTACTTTTATAGTTTTTACTAGACTTTGAAATATTTTAAATAAATTCCCTATATAAAAAAAAAAAAAAATCACAAATAGCGTAAGTTTTAATTGTTTAAGATCTTAGGACAAAAATACTGATTCAACTACAGTTTCATCTCATGATCAATACTAAATTATAGAAAAATGTAATTTTATAATCTATTACTCAGTTATTTTTGGAAGATGGTTCAAAAATAGCTTTTTAAGTTTGACATTAATAAATTTCTTTCTATAATTCGAAAGTTAAATAGTGGAAATATAAAAAATAATTATAAGTGGGAAATTAAAATTAATAAATTTTTTTCTGAAAACATTAAGAATATTATAAAGTTTTACTTCAACCAACTAAATTTAATCAACAGTAATTTATGTGATGAATATATTTTGATTTTAATAATTACTTATAATAAAAACCAATTATATTTTTTTAAAAAATATTCTAAAATATCTACACACAAAAAATATCTTTCATAAAGAGCTCAGAAATAAAATTTAATTGATTGAAAGATAATTCTTTCTTTATGTAGATGTCTTCAAAAAATATAATTAGTTAAAAAAGTAAGATATATTATGACAAATAAAAAAATAACGAAGCATCAAATTTAAAGATATAAATATAAATATGAAGATTGATAAAATTTCAAGAAAATTCATTAATTTTGACATAATTTTATCTAATAAAGATATTAATAGTTAACTTAACTTTAGAATATTTTATTTCTTCTTTTTAATTATCGTCTTTATCTCTCTCTTTTATTTGTTTATACGAATAATTTTTTCGTATATGAATCCAAAAAAATTCAAAAAAAAATAATTTAAAAATATACGGCTTGTAAAATGTCTCTTCTACAGAGAGATATCTTCATAAAATATTTAGGATCCTGGTTAGATTAAAATTTATTACTGATGGACGATAAATAATATTTTCATCTTACTATATTCTTCATTATTTTCTACAATATTTTTGTTTCGATGTTTCTGATTTATTACTATGCAAAAAGCTATAAAAAATTCTTTTTGGCATTGATTTCATTATTATTAGGTTAAATCAACTTCTTCTATTTAATCAATTATAATTATTTCAATATTTATCTGACTCTTGAGCTTCATAAATATGAATTATTCATTTTCAATATATAGAAACAATATTCTAAACATATAATATCAACTATTTCATTTAATTTGTCGTTTATTTACCAAATAAAATAAAATTATACTAAATATAATTTTTTGATTTCGTAGTATCTATAATAATATATAGTAAACCTAAAAATAGCACTTCATTTAGAATTTTTTTAAAAAAAATAATTATTTTTGTAAACTAACTTATATGATATTGGAAAATATTACATTTATCCGATTTTTATTTGAATTGAATGCAATTATATAATATTTATGAATTTTTTTTCGATTTGATTGTCTAATATTACAATTTTTTGAATAATTTTTTTTTCAATTAATAAGAAAAATTGAAGCTCTTAATCAAAAATCTATACATAATTTCACATTTTTCTTAATATAGTGTCATTTTTTTTATTTCATCCCGATTACTAAAAAAAATTATAATTACTAATCTTGAATTAAGCATCCTTTAAAATAATATATATTATCGTAATTTAAACTCATAAAATCATTTAATAAATTAATCAAAAAAAAAAACACGATCATTTTTATAAGAATAATCTAAAAAAAGATTTTTTAAAAACTTCTATTTTGAAGAAAATATCAACTAAATTTTTCTATAATGCTGTAAGTGCAGATTTAAAATTAAATCTAATACTGTAAATTTACTTTTTTTTTGTTAAAATTTATAAAGACAATATTGTCTTATAAAAATATTATATTAAACTTTTTTAGAAAATAAAAAATTACCCAATATTAATAAATCATAAATAAAATCATTTATGATCAAATATTTGTTAAAAATCTAATCAAAAATTAAAATCGATTTAATTACATATAAAATCTGATAATTAAAAAGTGAAAAATTGCTTTTTATACTATGAATTTTTTTAATCTTTGAGCCCAAATTTCATATAATTATTTTATAAATACACGATTAATTCCGGACCAATCTGAACAGGGTTCTTTTTCATGAAATCTAAAACATTTTTATCTTTGAAATTTATATAAAGTTCTTATAATTATATTTCAAAATAATAGCCACAAAGAATTATAAAAATAATGAATTCTGTAAATTACATTCTTTTTTGAATCTGAAAAACTTATCTTTACCAAAATGTAATCCTCTATTTGAAAATTAAGAAAAAATTTTTAAACTAAAATTTGATATCTTTTTATCTTAAATAGACTTTAATGAAAAAAAATCCTCTGATTTAAATTTTTAATAAAAACTAATTTACCATATAAATAAAAGTTTTTGAAAAAAAAAATTCTGAACTAAGCTTTTATATTAGTATATTTTTGTGTAAAGCAGCTTTTTAATCATTAATATGTTCTCCTTTTGATATATATATTTTTTTATCTAATGATTTTTATTGATACCAATTTAAACTTAATATAAGGCTAAAATAGTTTAATTGAATCAAATAATTAAATTGGATTTTATTTTCCTACAATTATAGAATAAAAATATTTACTATTAATTAAATTAAATATAATCAAACTATTCTAAAAAAAGATTTTTTATTTTTTTATTTATACCATTATTTTTTAAAATCTAATTTGAGCTGGATTTACTGTAATCTTTTTTAAATATTCGTAATAATTTAACCATTTTCATGTTAGTTTTATTTTACATTTTTTCTTGTATATATATTGAAATTTTCATTTAATTGCTTTATAAATATTATCATTCTTTTTATCCTGTATGAAAATGTATATATGATATTTTCGGAATTTTTTTTTTTAAAAAAATATTTTTAATTTTAAAGCCATAAAATTAATAAATTTTCAATTTCAGGAATTGTGTTTGGCATTTTCAAATAAATCAAGCGTTATAAATATTAAAAATATAAGATTGAAATAGAAAAATCATTTTTTTAACTATAATTTTTTTTTCGGATTTATATGATAAAATAGGGTCCCTTAAAACAGTGAAACTGGTAAAAATATTCTCTTCAATCTGATTTAACATATCAAAAAGTGTGTTGAATCTCCGTATATATTTTTTGTACACCCCACCCCACCCTCTTCACTTTAAAACATTCAGCTGATGATTATATAATTTATTTCTTCCTTGCACATTTTATATATATTTTTTTCATTTTGTATTTATAAGCTAAGAGTTTTTATAGGTTCATCGGGTGAAGGGCTCATCCATAACTTTTAAGAGAGATTAAAATTAGAGAAAATAAAATAAAACATTAAGAAAAAATCATTTCTATTATAGATATTATCCATATTTCTAGACCAATGAATTTGAAGAAGTAAATTTATGTAAGATAATAATGTATAATAAATCTGTCATTTGGTACCTATAGCCAAATATTGCCTCTTTTGCAAGAACTTTATGTCCTAAAAAATCCTTTCGTAACATTAACAAACATGGATAAGCACAAAAAATTCAAGCTTACAACAATAAAATAGAAACAATGAAACAAAGAGAATGCAGTTTAGCATATCAGATGCATGATTCTTCCAAAAAAAGACAAAAATATAAATTAAAACCTAAACTGAAACAACTTCCTGAAACAATTAAACTAGTTTTTTTTTTTTTTTTACGCAGAATTTATTAAACTAGTTTATTACAAAAAAACTAGTGAAAAAAATCATAAATAAAGTTCGGCTAAAAAAAAAAAAGAATAAGTATAATTATTTTAAAAAGCCCAATAATTTTTTCAAAACATTCAGTCATCAAATTTAGTATATCACCTGGAATAAATAGCTCATCACTCCTAATAAATATTAATTTAGCTATTTTTAATTTAATATATTTCTAAAAAAAGTTTTATTTTAATTTTATTAATTATTATATAAAATAATTTAGACATCTATAAAAACTTAAGGGATAGATTAATTTTTTCCTGTGAGATTATAGGAAATAAATTTATATTCATTATATTTATTAAAATTTTATTAGTTAGTTTAAATTAGATCATTTTTTTGTGCAGGGCAGCTATCAAGATAAAATATATAAATCTTATTTTTTATATGGATCCGATTCATTATAATAGCTTTGATTTTTTTTCATAAAAATTGATTTTAAATAAAATATAAAAAAAATTATTATGTAAATACGCAACTTATTTTAACTTAATTAAAATTTCCCGTATCTTTTGGGGGGGAAATATAGGATAAATTATTTTCTTATTTATATTTGTTAATAATAATATAGATAAAAAATTTATTGAATTTCTAAAAAATAATTTAATTGAAATTTTCAGCAATATTAAAAATAAATTAAGATTTCTGATTTTTAAATCATTAGAGCAGTTAGATGTCAAATTTTTTTACCATATCTTCGGACATAATTTTTTTTTTTTTAAATAAAAAAATTCAGAAATTCTTTAATTATCGGATAAATAATAAAATAAATAAATATTATTGAAAAATATCTAGGCTTTAAATATATTTTTAGTAGAAAAATCCTATCTTTTATTATTTATTATTACTATAATAATTTAAATTATAATTATTTTTTTTAAAATTTTAAATTTTTATTGCTCCTTTATCATTACACATAATATCAAAACTTTCATATTTATTTTTATATATACAATTCAATAATTTTCACGAGATTTGGAAATTTTTAATACTAAAATATCTCAAAACATGAATATAAAATTCAATATTACTGAAAATATGAAATAATAATTGAATATGAAAAAAAATTCTATAATTAAAATAAATTAATATAATGTGGTTTTCACCCCAATATTATTCAATATTTATTTAGAAATATTTTTTAAAATTGTAAATTTTTTTATTTTTTTAGCCGGGTTTGATAATATTAACAAATAAAAAATTAATCTGTATCATATTCTTAAAGATTTTTTTCAACAGACATATACATAGCGAATTAAAATAAAAAATATGAAAATAACAACAGAATGATTTTTTTTAATAATTTAAATCAACCTAATTGAAGCTGTGTGATAAATTTTATCATGTTCTTTTTTTATCATTGAATATTAATGAATGAATTTTCATAGTTATATTTATTGAAATATAAATCCAAAGCAATTTTATTAGCTATTTGAATCTTAAAAATACCTAAATATTATCCTATAGTATTTTTGCTAGTATAATAAAATAAATTTAAATAAATTTAGAATTTCGGGAGCTAAATTTTCTAGAATATTACACAAATTAAAAAATAAAAAACTTAGTGTTATCATTTCATATTTTTGAAAATTTTCTAAAAGTGCCCATTTTATTGATTAACATTTCCTAAAAAAATTCTATATTTAAAAACAAAAATCAATAGAAAGTCTTTTTTTTTCTAGAATAAAAAGCGTCATTTCTTGATAAAATTAGAGCCAAAAATCAATCAATTCTAAAAAATCTAAATATTTCGATTATAATTAATATTTCTAATTTTTCGGTTTATTTTGATTTTTTAATTATTTATTTAGAAAATGGTTGTAAAAATTTATTTAATCTATAAAAATAAGGTAAAATAATTAATTTTTTCAAATTTTTTTTTAATTTTTTCAAAAATGGATAATTATATGCATTAATCATCTTTCTTTGTTTATAAAGATTTATTTCGAATTTTGTGATATTTTTAGTCAAAAATGTATAAAATATTAGATTATTAAAAAACTTAAAACTTTTATTAAAAACATAAAGTATGTATCTAATGAGGTTTCGTCAACTTTGAACATAAACATTTTTCATTTAAATCCTAATGATTATTATTTTATTACTGTTGTTCATAAAGGGGAATATTTTATTCTATATCGCATTAAAAACACTAAATTTCGTAAAAAATTATTTCTAGCTTTTTATTTGGATTTGTAATATTTAATTAAACTATTAGTAAAAATAAATTAATTTGAAGAAAATTTTTAAATTTTGCAAAAATCTGAAGGTTTATAATTTTTTCATTATCCAAGTTTATCTCTTACTCAAAATACTCATTACAGCTACAATCAGAATAATCTTAATTAAAATTATAGAAATTACAAACTATATAAAATTTGATAAATTATTACTGAATTTAGATTTATTTTTAAACATAAATATTTCTAATAAAAATTCATATTATCACTATCAGTGACCTTTCAGCCATAATATTCTTAAAAATATATATATATATTTTAGTAGAAAATTTTTAAAATTAAACTCTCTTAATGATATATATCAGTTTGAAATTTGTGAAATTTCATCACTGGCATGAGTTTAAAAAATTTATCTACTTTTTTTAAAAAAATAATATTAGTTCTATTAAGAATTTAAAAGAGTCTTTATAAATATAGTTTCTTAGGAAAAATTTTTTTTGTGATAAATGGATAAAGGCAAATAATATTTTGTAATATTTTATTGGTTAATTTTTTGTTTAAATATATAAAAACGACTAATCTCGATTTATTTTATGATATTTATTGTCATTTAAAAAAAAAATCATAATTTATAAATATGTGACTATTAAATACATAAAATTAAATTCGAAAACTATATTATTAATACAGTGCAATTAAAAAAAATTTGTTCGGAATTCTAGAAATTCCGCAAAAATACTAGTAAAATGAAAATAAGAAAACATACAAATTAAATTTCATTTTTTAATGGATTATTAATTAACTAGTCTGTATATCTAATATTATCTAAGTACAAATTTTTTTTTTTTTTGAATCTACGCCTTTTATATACGATAAAAGAAATTCAACCCCCTTTGATAATTATAATTTGCTATAAAATTATATACTATATTATATATAATAATTCCCACTCAAAATAAACTTCAGTTAAATTTTAGATGAAAAAATATATACTTTCATTTTCAAATTTTCAGTTACTAAAAGTTGGGATTGCTTGAAAAATTAAGTTAAATATACTTAATTCAAAAATACACCAACAATGTATTATCGCTATTTGCAAATATATTGTCTAATTTTTATACAGTATAAAAAATAATAAATTTTATTTTTTCTACCTTCAATTAACATTTGAGGTTGTATTTGGAAACAAAAAAATTAATTCTTAAAGCGATTACATTTTATAATTTATATTTAAACTTTATTAGTAAATTATTCTGAAATTTTTCAAAAAAAAAATAATTGCTTATTTTTCTTTATTTTTCCATCAGATCAATAATTTTTCAAGATAAGAGAGTAAAATTGCCATCAATTTATTTTAAATTCAAAATTTATGACGAATAATAATTTAAATTATAAATATTTTAAAAAAGCAATCTTTCTATTAGTAAATTAGCTAAAATATTCACAAAAATCAATATTTTTTATCACTCAAATTTATATGTAAAATATCGAAAATTCCAGCTTTAAATCCAATTTGCGCCAATACCATTTTTTATTTTCTTAGGATAAAATATAGAAAAAATGAAGTTTGAATTAAATATTTTCAGACTTTTTATGAAAAAATTATATTAAAGTTACAAGACAATAATTTACTTTAAATAAATATAAATATCTAAACTTTTGTTTTTCAGAATAAATTATGTCATTATAATATTCAATATCTATTATTAAAAATCGATAATTTTAATTTTAATTGATTATAACCTATTATGGCTTCATTATTTCTTTACAAAACCTAAAATTTCGACTATAACTAGTTTTTTTACAATCAAAAGTCTAGCCTCACTCATTTAATATTCTAAACCGAATCTTTTGAATCATCCAAATCTATTCCTTAGCCAAAAACTTTCACCTTTTCAAGTTTTTTAAAAAATTTAATAATTTTCTGCCACAATATTCTATCTTGGTAGAGAAAGTTTCCTCTCATGAATTATATATTTACATTTTTTTTACTTTTCCCATTATTTTTACCTCATCTATATTTTTTTTTATCACTCTATCTTTATTTTTTATCATACAACAATGAGTTTTTAAGATATTAGTATGATATTAGCCCCCTGGTAAAAATTCTAAGTTATTACAAGACTAATTAACATCTGTTATATGTGTTTATTTTTGATTATATAGCCTATTCACCAAAAAAATTTGTTTCACAAATTTATAATGTTTAATTTTTTCGTTTATGAGCCAAAAATATTTGATTAGTTTGGATTTAATTGATAATCTTATCTGATGTTAATATTTAGAAAAGTCGATAAATAATAAGGTGTTTTTTGACTTTTAATAATATAATCTCCAAGTTTCAGATCAGATATAAATTTTTTTTAAATAATTAGTAGATTTAAAAAAATCGGATTTCAAAATAATTCAGTTTTAACTAAAATTAGAGTATAACTACTTAATAAAAAGGCTCTCTTGAGAATTACTGTAAAGATAATCTAAAATATTATGGAAAAAGTTAAATTAATGATTTATGAAATTTAAAATGTAAAAAACGAAATTTTCAAATAATATCTAAGTATATGTTTGCAAAATATAATAAATTATCACCTACCTTTACTGATTTTAACCATCATTCTTCGTATTTTAGCGAAAATTATAGAGCAGTTTAACTGTCTTGGATTATTATAGAAATATCTTCCATTTTTATTTATATCCCATGGATATGAAAAGGAAAGGTACTTTTATTTATGATATATGATTAAATTTATTACCATTTTTTTGAACAGTAAAAACTACATAAAAATTAAATTTTTTATTAACGTATCTAGATAATAGTTAAAAAAAATCAATAATAAATTATTTTTAATACCTGTATTCACCTAATCTACTTTTATTCTTGAAAAAATATACTTATACTTTTCTATTTCATGTTTAATACCGACATAAATATTTAATTATTCAGAATGCATAACTTTCATCACTTTTTTTTTTTTTTGTATCACGGAATTTTATTGTAAGATAACGTCATTAAAAACTATACTAAAAAAATTTGAAAAAAAGAAAAAGACGTATAGAAAAGACTATTATCCTAACTACAATAAGCTCCTCTGCCGGTCTACCGGCTGCGTACCTACGGAAAAATGGCTCAATTTACCAACCGAAAGACCTCCCCTGGCATTGCTTCAAGTAGGCTGGATGACTGAGGTTACGTGCAGTCATGAATTAAGCTCTTTTTTTAATGAAAAACAGTTCATTGAAGCTATTGAGC
>LSSL01002663.1:0-18981 GCA_001953115.1 Smittium mucronatum
GCAATCTACCAACAGAAAGACCTCTCCCTGGCATTGCTTTAAGTAGGTGTATGTTTCAGGTTACAAGCAGTCAAGAATTGAGCTCTTTGTCAACAAACTATAGTTCATTGAAGCTACTGAGCTCCT
The DNA here is from genome assembly GCA_001953115.1 of Smittium mucronatum. Taxonomy (NCBI): domain Eukaryota; kingdom Fungi; phylum Kickxellomycota; class Harpellomycetes; order Harpellales; family Legeriomycetaceae; genus Smittium; species Smittium mucronatum. The sequence goes on from LSSL01002663.1 coordinate 127, forward strand.
AGTCAGAGCCTACTTCTAACAGGATTAATAAAATTAGACTCCTACCCAAACGTGGGATTGATCGACATGGCTTTCCTACAAATAGCTGTTAGACGCTGAGATCTGCCTGACTGTCAAACTCTGGACTTGTGCACTAGAATATGTCTCAGCTGTGCTAAACGATCGGTTCCTCCCGTTTCTAGATGATCCTCCTCTGGAATCGCTGTCCTCCGAATCGCTATGCACTGTCTCCACTACTCCTAACCAAGAATAGTACAACCCCGTGTGAAATTTTAGTTTAGTGTACTTCGAAAAGTGCACCATTAAGGCCCTTAACCACGGCAGGGCATTTCACTCTTAGGGGGGCATTTAAATTCAAGAGATCTAATGGATCAGGAATATACAAATAATATATAAACAATTCTTTCATCCAAACTGTGTTTTATGGAAATTTTGTTAAGGTATTAATAGATTTATTTAAATTATAAAGTAGTCGAAAGATACATCAAAACGTATTTAATGTTAAACAATAGAGTTTTTAATCCAATTAATGATCTACATTTTTTTAAAAAAATTCTTCTCCCCTTTTTTCTTTTATGAATTATCAACTCCAAATCGACTATTTCAAGAATTCATATTTTCTCCAAATAAGTATAAATGTGTAACCTTTATACCTCTTCAAAAAATCAACGCATGAACATACTAGATCTTCGAAGCTTAGTGCATTCTTTATTATTGTTAAAATGGATGCATCTTCAAAGTCTTCACATAGTTGAGTGAAGCTTCTGTAGTTAAAAGAACTCACTCTACTAATAAGATCTACATACATGTTTTTATTACCTGACATTAAAAGCTTGATTGAAACATCATTTTTCTTGATTAAGTAAATATTAATTCCTTTTACTCCAGAAACATCTCCAGATGTATATACCATTCTATTAGGATTTGGTGGGTTATATTTCTCCAGATACTCAACTATTTCCGCAAATTTCGGGGCAATCCCTGCTATTCTTAATTACTTTCAGAAAAAGTTTTTTGTTTTGATAGGTCGGTTTAAACATCTCAAGGCAGCTATTAGTACTTTGCGAGAAAATTCCCGTCCCTTCGTACCAGATACAGTTTTTTTCAAAATAATATGGTGTAGAAAATCCATTGAAGATTTTTTTTTTCTTCAAATTCTTGGTATTTTTTCATAAAAAAGTCCCGACACAGTCCAAAAGCATTTTTGTTTTGTGCTATTTGTATTTTAAAAGGACCTAACTTTGATTCTTTAGCAGAATTTAGATCGCCATTTTGAAATTTTCTTTACCATATTTCTTCTAATATGTTCCCAACAGTTTATTCTTGTGGTTTGAGGACTGAGTTTTCTTATTTCACTTATTATACTGGGTTAGAAATATTTACCAAACTTTCGATTATGAATTTTTCACATTTTTCTTCTAGAAGATCTTTTATTTTTTGAAAGATCCAAGTATATAATTTTTCGCTTTCATCATTTATTAATCCCAGAGAAATTGGAAAAAAAACTCTTAATCACTAATTACTAAAAAGAATATGGACACCCCATGTCATTCAGTCTGCAACTATAATCCAGATTTATATTAGCAGCTCATTTAAGTTTTTCCAAGAGATTTTTCGTGCCGATTGTGAATTTTATACATTTAATGGTTACTTCATCCATGATTAAATTACCGGCTATTTTAGAGTTAAGTTTGAATTTTTTGGCACGTTTCCTTTAGTCCAGAAAAAAATATGTTTCGAATAATTTTATTCTTCAAGCTTAAATATGAAATCGGCGAGTAAATTTTTTTATAGTCCGTCTCAATCCCTATGCCTAAGAACTCTTTCTTTATTTCCTATTGCTTTTGAGTCCCATCATAAAAACTTTTAATCTCATTTGTAACTGATACAGGCTTGCCATTTTTTAATCTACCAACGGAATTTTTATTTTAGGTGTACCTCTTGGTTATGTCTAAAAAGTGATACTTTTCGATTTTCATTTTAGCACTGCATTCGTATTTTTTTCATTCTTGCAACGATAATGTGTAAAATTACATTTTTTTGTATGAAAAAGTTTCATTTGAGAGACTCGCTTTGATCCGAATCAAAGGTTTCCTCAGTCAATTTAATCACTCTTGTAAATTTTTTGAATAATAAAATTTTAGCATATTTGCGATAAAAGAAGCTATTATAGATATATATTCATAAATAGTGAACAAAACAAATACTTATTTAAACCATAGACACCATTCTTTGATACTTGAAGTTCTTTATAAAATATAAAGATAAAATAACGACTTTTATTTTATTTGTTATGCTTATTTTGATTTAAAATTTCAATTGTAGCAAATATGGTGTACAGAAAAAAAAATCGGACTAATAGTTATTATCTTTTTTTTTTTTTGCGGATTATGAAATGGATTGTGATCATTTTTTCCAGGATTTGGGGATTTTTCAATGTTTAATCTATTTTCTCACAAATATGTCTTATTATTAGTGCCGACCATTGATCAAATACATAAAAATATGCATACATTATTGAAATTCGATAGGAAAAAAATTCTCAAAATTCTTATGATGCATATTTGCATAAATAAAAACCAAAATAGCAGCAGTTTAAAGGAGATCCGTTTAAATTAAGATATTAATAACTTGGAAATGCTGAATGATATTTTTACAATTGACATTAACTAACAGATACATGCATATATATAAATGAAATTCCTAGTTGATTGCTGATATACTTACAAAGATTGTGATTCTATTCCTTGCGGAATTAATTGAAAAGCGAAAATAATTAAAGATGGAAACAAAAAAGAGAGTGTGTCAAATTTTATTGAGAGATCATTTCTGTGGGGGCTTATACATTTTCATTTTCATCCGATTCTTTAATCATAATACTCGGAGATCTGAAAAGTTTGGGAATAGAATTGATACTACCTTTAATTGTTATTATTGACCCGGGGTTAATAGATCTTTTATAACTATTTTCTTTGTTGGATGATATGGAAGCTGGGTTGAGTGATTTTCTAAAATTTGGTTTTCTTTTAGCTTCTAGCGATTTAATAGGGTCTATTAGGCCAGGAGAGTCATGAGATAGAGATCTAGAATATCTCTTTCGAGTGCTATTCACATTAACCATATGCGGAGATACTATAGGCACCAACAAACTAACTTTGTTTTTAGCAAGGAAGGTTGTATCCCTAGAAAATCTCTTATCCAGGACCAAATCATAAACTTTTTGAACCTTATCTAAACCATCAGCTTCGTTTCGATAAAGCTTTGAATTTGATAATTTGACAGATTTAGGAATTATCGGCATCAACAGATTTTCTTTGCGAATTTCTAGAATTGATTTTTTAGACATGAGAGTTAGTTTTATTTTTCTATTTGTTTTCTTAACTTGTCTTAAATAATCCATACTTTTAGCGGTTCTTATTCGGCTGATCCTAATAGATGCGGGTACTCTCTTAAGAGGCTCTTTGTTTAAGAATGACATACTCGCTGGATATTCTGAAATTATTTCTAAACCTCGCAATTTTTGATCGATTTTTGAAAGATTTGTAATTAATGTTTCACGGTTAGCTAATAAAATTTCTCGCAATTTCATATCGTTTGGATATTTAGAATCTTTAAATAAAGAGCTTTTAGGATCAACCAAATCAAGCCCATCAACGTTAATAAAAAAATCAGCGGGAGTTTTCGAAATGGTTTTTAACCGAGGAAGCCTAGACCTAATTTCACTGCTTTCTGATGAATTAGAATCTTTGATTAAGCTATTTTTGGAAGATGGAGAAGCTATAAGAGTTAATTCCTTATTCCTGAAGCCACCATCATTATGGGAGAGATCTTCGGAATCTTTAAGCTTGGGAAAATCTGTTCTTTTGAATTTAGGGAAAGACAATCCTTCAAATATCTGGGATGAAAATCGAGTTCTGTTTATTATTAAAGTTGAGTTGTAAAGCTTGAAGTCAACACCAGCAGTTAAGAACGTTTCTATTGTTGGCTCTGAAGGGAAGTTATTCATGAAAAGGCTGACAGGGACGAACTTGAGCTTTATTTTTTCTTTTAATACAGAGTTATTAATATTCTCATTGGAACTTGAAAATACTTCTGTGCAGCCATTTAGTAGCATTGAAGAATCATAGATATCTTTTTGGGTAAATTTGTTATTGTGGATCGGGATTTCATTGCCAGGAAGATGAGAGGGTTTGGGCAGCTCCAGTAAATTTGTATTTAATGCTCTCTTTCTCTGCTTTTCAGTTTCACTAATAATAAACTCAAAAAAGCTGGTAGATCTCCTGGAAGGCGGTAAATCTCTGGAGCTCTATAATAAAAAGATAAATGAGGAAAAAGGTTTTAATCGTTTAATATAGGAAATTACCTTATATTTTTGAGAAGAATCTGAAGAGCTATAATCAGAAACGTAATCATCCTCTAGCTTAAAAATACTCGACATTGTGGTGGGTGGCTTGGGGTACTTTTTAGGGAATGTTTTCTTGTAAACTACTTTATGAGAGATGGAAAGAGTAGAAGTGTTGCATGTTTCACTTAATCGCCTCCCACCGTATAGATTAGATGTTGGATTATTTACATCAAGCTGAGAAGAGAAATGGGAATTGTGGTCTTTATGGGAAAAACTCGTGTTTTTAGTATCTAAAGCTTTACTTGGGGTAGGAAAGCTTTTGTTGAAGGAGGAATAGTTAGAGATACTGTTTATGTGAAGTAAACCGGTACCACTGGTTTTGGAGCTAGAGCCAACTGAACCATATTGATTGGCATGAGAATTTTTATTCCTGGAGAAGGTTTTGGCTTTGAAGGGGGTTGAACTTTCATTGGAATTGGAGTTAGGGATGACACTTGATCTTTTTGGTTTCAAAAACGACAATCTGAAAGAAAAAGTTGAAGCTCTTGAAGGCTTATTAGCGATTTGAGAACTGTTCGGTTGGGGGTTTGGAGAGTTAGATATATCTGATAGAAAAGAATGTAAGCTTAGTAGATCATCGTCATCTATTGGTAAAGAAAGAGCATCATGCAAGTCGTAATCCGAAGAGTGACTAGAACCATTATTTAGAGTATTTTTCCTGTGAGATTTTCGGGAAGAATTGGGTTTAGGATAGTAAACATGTGTAATGTTTTCTGTAATTTTATTTGGTGTATTAGAACTAGGAAAAGGCTTGACGGGGGAGGGATTCACAGTGTTGACGTTTTTAGAATGAAGTTCGCTTATGTTTGACCCAGTAAATATTTCAGAATGACGAATTTCAGAGATATAAGAATGATGACCGGTAGTTCCATAATATGACAAATTATTCTTATCATAAGCATTTTCTGAGAAGATATCAATTGCCAATTCATTAAGTTCAGAACCCAAGGCCGATTGAGAGCTGTGACTTTTCAAATATTTGAATGCACTTGAGTTGTAGGCAGATATGACAGTTGAGTCAGAGATATGTCTTAGATCAGCAGTAAAGCTACGTGATCTAGCTATTCTAGTTGAAGAAATGCTAAGGTTTCCTTTTTTAGATCCACTGTTAACCATCACATAGCTTTCAAAGTCAGTGATGTTTCCATTGTTCGAGGAAAAAGAATTCGATTTTATATTTGGGATTATATGAGAACTAGACTTAATTTGATCGGGGCTATACATAATTGTATTTTGAAAAGTTTGACCATTGTCAAATTGTTCGTTTTGGATATTATAGGGATTTGAGGGAAGTAGCTTTAAATTTTTAATATTTCTTGAAGGCTTAAAATCAACCCCGGACGGTTCTGGGGATTTATTTATTTGGGCATTCGGTTTGGATTGTTGTGTTTTCAGTATAGAATATGCAGAAGATAAATCAGGTTTTGAAACAACAAAACTATTGTTTAGATCGACCTCATTTAGCCAATAGTTTGGAAAATTCTTATCGTGACTAACAGGTTCACTATTAGTATAAGAGTGGTTAGTATTGCGCGAGCTTTTTATCTTTTTTCGGACTAGCTCCAACATGTCTTACTAGTTTGAGGAGAAGTTGATTTAAAAAAGCCTTCGAATAATTTATTTTTGATTTCAGCTTATAGTGTGAATGAAATGGAAATGTTTAATAAGTAAAGGTCTGGGGTTTAAATAAAATAAGATTACTCCGTATAGGTATATAAATATATAATTGTAACCAGAGTTTAATCAAAAGGTCAGTTTTATAATCTAATATTTTCTTAATTTAAAGTCAAGATAATATATAACGTAATAAGATAAGGCTTAAATATAGACAGGTGGTATGTAATAGATTTATCTTTTTAGAGAAAAATGCAAGAAAGGTGATAATAGTAATGATGGTGAGTAAAATAAATAAATGAAGGCTTAGTAAAATAGAAAAGAATGTAGAAAGAAAGAGAAATTTAAGAATACAAAACTAGTAGAGACAAATGGTGGCTTAAAAATATATAGCATTAAACTAAAATATTCAGAAAAGCATTTGCGGATCAGACTCGGTTTGCAAATGGTCAATAGCAAAATGTTTCCAGTGAAAAGATGACAATGAAACGGTAGCTAAGAAAGGGGATGAATTTACTACGTCAAAATGAAGATCAAGGGCACCATGTGTGATAGGAACAGAAGATTAATTTGAGAACACAATATATTTCTGGTCATAAGGATTTCCCATATACCAAATGCAATCCCAACGTTTGGCCAATAAATATGGCATTGCGAAACTAGGCATTTATTGTAACTTTGCTATATAGTCATATCAGTGGAATTGGCCTAATTTATCGATTAAAAAAACAAACGACGATCCAATTGATATTCAATGTATTTTCTGTTTTCGGATGCCATTAAAATCTCAGAATCCATAACCACTTTGTACCACATAAACTGAGGATGTGGTTGGGGTTTTTTTTAGTGGTTTAGGAAAATGATATAAAATTCATTACGTAAAACCCCCGCGAATCTCTAAAAAAAGGAGCATTAGTTGAGTGACAAAAGTTTGATAGCTCACAAAATAACTGCAATTATCAATAAAAGGGCATCGCTTTCAGCCGTGATTTCCAAAAAGCGAAAGGAAATTTGCGCCAACACGGGAAATTCTAAAAATAAAACGCCTCGAACAGGTGGGGGATAAACTTATTTTATTTTTCCTGTTTTGTGTGCAAATGTAAATATCAACAGATTCTTATCAAGCAAATAGTATCCTTCCCGAGTAGGAAAAATAGAAAATGCAACCTTCGCGAAATTCATTGTTTTAATATTTTGAAATACAGAATATTAATCAATCGAATATAAGGTTTGGTGGTTTTTTAGACCTCAGTCCACCCAATTTCTTTAAAAGATCTCTCTCGGCAAAAACACCTGTTATTTTCCTTCAATAATGTTTACGCCTAGGTATGTTGCTCGCCCAGGCCCTTCTGTAACTTACTGAATACAAGTTTTTATTGGATATTAGTTTCATTACTTATATTTAATACACATAAAATAAACTTAGATATGTAAAAAGCTGATTTCGTAGATTGAATGCTTCTTAAAAGTCTATTTTGACAAAAATGTGTTGTCGTGAATTAAATTTACGCATAAAAAACCGTATGCCGACAGTATTTTTAAAGTTTTTAGAGCTCCAATTTGGCAAGCTTCATATACACAAATCTGTTACTTGAATAAATATTTTCTATAACTAGCTAATTACGAGAATTTATAATTTATTTTCAGATTAGGACTATTGATTGATGAACCATTTTATACGTGCAGATCTAAAAGAGAAAAAGTCCAAGGTGTATGAGAATAAGTTTGGAATCATTGTTTTTGATTGGTCAAATTGTGTATATCTATGAAAAAATAGTACAGTTTCAAAAACTTTAATGCCAATTGAAATACAGTATTTTACTTATTTTTTTAAAAAAAGTATATTTGCTAAAATTAGTCTGTGTATTATGTATATCGTTCCTTTGTTTTTGGTAAATAGTAAAAATTGCTAATTAAGTACTATTTAGATTTATTTTTATCTAAAAAAGGTCCATTAAATAATCGAAATGTTTATTTTAGCGTCTTGAAGTATTATTGTAAACAAAAAATTTGCATAAAGTTTTCCTATTTTGACTTGAGAAATATTACAACCGTTTCAGAATCGTCGCATTTTATAAATTAAGTTTTTCTCACATTAAGCCTATGCAGAGTTTTCCGGTCTATCAGCTCTGATAGCAAAAACAGGATGGGGTACTAAACTGTAGCTGGAGATATCGAAAATAAAAGCTTCCATTGGTCAGTTTTGATGTTATGATGAGGCTGAGACTGGGACTGCTAGCTGTCGATATTCCCTATCTTTTTCTCGCATGGAGTTTTCTCTAATGTCTAAGCGCTTTCTTTACTTTGTTAAATAATAATAAATTTTAGAGTTTACCCTGTATTTTTTGGTTACTCTTAATGTTATCAGTATTAGTTATCAGAATCTAAATTTCTTCTTTTGCTATGTCTAGTTAGCTATTTAAAACACGATTATTGTTTATCTAAATGAGTTTACATTACTATGACACAGATGTATCCAAAATTGCTTCTATAGAACCTCTCCATCAAATTAAGGATTTCATCCCAAATAAACTTCTATTTTCTATCGCTATTTTATTATAGAGTTACTATTAAAGGCTCTATGATTGCCAAAATAGGAGTATGCTTAATTTTGAAAAAATTTGAGTATAAACCCCGGTGTTTGGTAAAGAGCTCTCAATTATTATATTGTGTCTTGAGGCAAAGATTGTGTTTTTCAGAATAATTTAGTCACACAATAACATTATGTTTTACAAATATTAATAATATGGTTATATTTGAAAATGGTGTATTCAATTCAAAATTTCTTCCTAATAATTATGTTCTATAAATAGATTTCCTTTATTCCCAAAGTTGAAAGATTTATATTGCCTTGATCAATTTAAAACTGAAATTTTAAGCTATATCTTTAGTCTCAAATTGTTTTTTATACTGTAAACATAAAATCTCACAATGAATTGATAAAATCTATCATCCCAATTGAATCACCACTTCAACTCTATATTAATTATTTCTGCTAAACTCTTTCATCTCCATGCGTGTTAAGTCTCCGATTCGCTAAATTATAGCAAATAAATTTCCTATTTCAACAATTTAACAAATATAATCTTCAAATTCAAATCAAGCCATCATAAATATTGGCCACGAAAATGACACGAAATAACCCATCGGAGATGAAATGGCTAAAGCATCAACCCTGATTCTGTCGACTGGTTTCGATGAAGTGGTTTTCATAGGTTGTTTATTTTTTCAAACATTAGTTTTGAGAATTTATTCTTACAAATAATGGATATAAAAGGTTCTCGGAAATTTTAAAGAGTTGGCATTAAATAGCTACACGTAAAATAAACAAAAAACCAATTAGATATTTGTTATATTATTAACCCAAATCTTCAATCAATACTAGGGGTTATAGCTCTTGGTTTAAGAGTCATTAAAGTACTAAAGCTCTATATTTTATTCTTGTATTAATTTTGTGGAATTACAATCCCCAAATTGAAATTTCACCGTCCAGACACCTTGTTTCATTTTGTAAAGTTTCAGGCTTAAATATTAAAATCAATTTATAAATTATATAAAGTTATAAAATATTTTAAATCCTAATGAAAAAATTTCACCAAAAAACCTGGTTATCAAGATGCCAATTTTTGAAGTTTGAGACATGCGACATTATTCAATATGAATGTTTGGGTATTAAGGTTAAACTTAATCTCTTCTTTTATTTTCCTTGTATGCCAATGTGTCTAAATACTCATAAATATATATTAATCAAATACATTTCATCTTATAAATAGCTAGACAATTATTCCATATTACAAATTAAATAAAATTTTTTTTTTTTTTTTGAAATTTCAAAAATATAGTATCAATATTACTAAAACGAGGATATAAAAAGTACCATGTTGATTTTTCTCGCTCAAAATATCAATTGAAATGTCGGTGTTTCCATTAACTATTGGTTGTTTTCCATATTTAATGTATTCAAAAATTACTTCCCTACATTCTAGTATGTATGTATATATATATTGTAAAAAAACTATAGTATATAGTTTTTGTATAATCAAAGGTTTAATTTTCATTTGCAAATAAATTAATAAAAATCAAGGCTAATGGAGTTGAGTTTTGAGAATTAGATTTTTTTTTAGAATAGATATATTTTTATAGTTTTTACATTATTATGAAATCTGTGGAAGTTTATTTTAATTAATAATAATTTATACCAAGAATATGTTTCTTATTTTTCCGAAAAAAACAAAGCATAAAAATTCAAAATATTATTTGATATACTCTTTTAAATTATTAAAAAGATATTATAAAAATAAAAACTTTATCCCGTAAACCAATGATCTCGAGGTATGGAGCTGCTAGAGAGGCAGAGGGAGTTTGGTTGACAAAATTTTTGAAGATTTTTCACTTTTTTAAATTCTTTTAATTATGTTTTTATAACTTTTTATAAACTTTAAAATAAATTTATAATAAAAAAATAGAATAAAATAAAAAATTTACTTTTAGGATTTATAAATATTTACATTAATTAGCTTTGTATAAATGAAGTATAAATGGGATTATTTTTTTACTAGTAAAATACGACACAATAAAATTATTAAAAAATGATGACAAAACCCCGTTTTGTATTCACATAAGGGCTTTACAAAATGTAAATATATTGAAAGCCGATTTTATTACAAAGAAATATTTTTTTTAGTGTGTAAAGAGCTGTTTGTGATTTTTTCTATAATTATTTGCTCAAAATATTTGGATTCATATAAATTAATTACTGATGAATTTATTTTTTATAAGTTTTTATATTAATAAATATGCTTTCTAATAAAAATTACGTAATATATTACATTTTTTACAAAAAAAATCTGAACAATATAATTATCTATCAATCATATATATTTTATACAACTTGTTTTCTGAAATATATGAAAATTATTAGAGATTAAATCATTAATGTAAACTATGAGATCCAAAATACTTTTTTTAGTAAAAAAAAACATTATTAAAATACCAATATATATATAATTGACTTTTTGATGAAAGTTTCATGAATTTGTACTCAAAAAAATCTCTTAAATTTAAACTCTGTAAAAAATTAGCTTTATACCCGACCACTTTTATATACATGTGCTAAAAATATAAATCAAAGTGACAGGGTCATGTAAATTACAAATAATAATTTAAATTAGGAATTTTTACGAATTAAAAACTAGAAATTTAAAAAAAAAAATGCATCTTTCGCTGTGTATTTTATCAAAGCTTGTGATTCTACGAAACCCTCTTGATTAAAATTTTTTTAAAAAAAAATTATTTATATTAAACTTCTGATGGAATTTTTTGATTTTTTTTAAGACTATTTTAGCCTGATTCAAATATATTCTTATACGAGCGATTTCGAAAAACCATTAAAAATTGTTTTTTTACAACTCAAGATTATTATTTTTCAGTCAAAATTCATTCCTATAAAAAAAATGGAAATTAAAATTTAATATATTTTTTTCAAAATAAAATATAAGACCTATTAAGAAACTTTATGGAATAATCATTTTTTTCAGAAAATTGTCTATAATCATTTGACAAAAAAGGAAACAAAAATCAATTTGAAAAAGAAGAAAAAAAATCAGAGATACATATTTAGATTCTTATACGATAGAATACTTTGAATCAATATCATATAAATACCCAGTTACGTGTTTTTGCTTTTTAGATTTTTTTCATTTAGTATTTATTGAATTTTAATGCTAAAAAAATTTCGAGTTGATAAAATATTTTTCTAGAATATAAAAATATTGGTATAAATCTTTATTTCATAAAAAAGTTATTGTTATTGTTAATATTAATATTATTAATATTATTTTAAAAGAGATTTTTTTCGAATTATTTTATATTTTAAATCTGCTAACTTTCATAATATTGATATCATATTTTAATTTGGTTAAAATTAATAATTCTATCTTTATATTTTTTGTTAAAATAATAATGAATTTTAAAATTTGTATTTGAGTGATACAGGTTATCATTTAAATAAAAAAAATTATTTCGGTTGGAGAATTTTATGAAAATTGGAAAAAAAATCAATTATATAAATTACTACAATTTTTTCCACTAAAAATTGGATTTGAAAATATTAAGTAAAAAAAAAGGTCTTCTTTAAAAGAGCTTTGAAATAACCACAATATATTAGGGAGAAATTTTTATACTAATAAGATCTTTCAATAAAATTGAATTAAATTTATCGAATACAAACATTTTTTTATACATAAATAATCATTATAGAAATATTCTCTTTATTTTTCGAAAAATTAGAAGACTAACGAAATAATGATGTCCGTAATATATAAAAATTATCCAATTACTCTCATTATATTAAGAAATTTTGAATTGTATTATTATTATTATATTATATTATATTATATTATATTATATTATATTTTAATTTATTTATTGAGCTTAGACAATATAATATGATGAAAAATTTATTTCATTGATATAATTTCCAGTTTTTAAAAGAATTGATCCTTTTTAACTATCCTCATACTCTTTAAGATTTAAATCTGAATAAAAATAACTATAATTAAATATTGGCAGTATAAGACCATTTCCTGGAAAAAAATATCAATTTATAGACATCTTATCAAAAAATTTATTAAAATGAAACATAGAATTTTCGGGAAATTTTTTTTAATTTTTTTTTCTTTAGCATAAAGAAGGACCCAAATTTCACACTGATATGGATTTCAAAGTTTAAAATTGATTATTTTTTTTCTAAAATAATATGATTTTTATGAAATATTGATCACCCCCCCCCCTTGATTTTTGGTTAATTTTTAATGCAAAAATCATCTGTATTTTTTTTTAAAATATTAATACAATATTATATATTATATAAATTTAAATTTATTTCTAGTTTATTGGTTTATCTAAATATTTCTTTCCACTAAAGAATGTTATTAAATAATAAGTTATTAAATAAAATAAAATAAAATAGTTTCAATATATATAAATAAATCATACGAATAAATATATAAAACAAATCTACTAAAATTTTAAATTAATTATTGATTAATTTTTTTTGTTTTCATAAAATTCATGTATTTAAAAGAAAAAGCTTATTAAAATTGTCTAAAAATTTTCCACCTTTTTTTTAATATATATTTGATTATTAAAAAAGATAATATACATTCTTCTGATTTTTTTTTAGCATTATTACTATTTTTCAAAAACTTAATTTATTTTTAATATTTTTTTTAGAAAATCAAATCATGCATTATTTAAATAAAATCAATTGTTTTTAATTATCCGTATTTTTAGGCCGCTTTATCATTTGATATATAATTATATTTATAAAAAAAATTGTCTAAAAAAAATATTAGACAGATATGGTGAAAATATTCTGAAGTGTATTTATAATTGACTTGCATTGGACAAAAACTTACTTTGAATTTATAAAATAAATATGTTTCATATAAATTTTTTGCAAAATTATATATCTTTATTTTCTTTCTCGATAGGGTTGGGTGTTAAGATAAATAATTAAGACTTTTAGAGTTATAAAGGAAAAAATTTTCGAAAAAAAATACATTTATAAAAACATGAAAGGAATAAATCACTCTATAAATAAGTCGAAAAGATGCTATATTAATCCCTATTTTTATATTTAAGTTTTTGTAATAATTAATAATAAGAGCTTGCAAATCAAAATTTTTATCCTTCAAATATAACCAAATTTGAAAACTTTTAAAATATTTTAAAATTATTCAATTAGTTTTTTTGAATTTTTCACCCAAAACAAAATTAAAAATGAATGTGGTCGATAATAAAAGCTTCAATACGGTTTTTTGTCAATAAAATATTATCTAAAAACAATTTTTTTAAATTTAATCGTTTCATATTAGAGACAGTTTTTAAACATAATTAATGTGTGTTAGAAAGAGAGAAAGAGGGGGGTATATATAAGTTAGAGAGTGAAATCGGTAATTATTTGAGGTTTTTTTTTTTTTTTTTTGGTTTTTTGAATTTAAATAACACCATAATTAAAAAATGATGGCAATATTTTATCTGTATATATTTAATAGTCACAATTTATCAAAATAACAGCATATTTTTAATAATAATAATTAAGTTAAATTTAAATTTATTTTTTTCTGCCATAATTTTTTTATACCGAATCTTATACAAAATCTCGATTAATTTTTTTTATTTGACCATTTTAGGGACTATCATACAAAAGATGGCATTTAAAACGCAGGGTAAAAACGTACATAAATATAAAAATCATTTCAATTTTTTCTATTAAAAATTAAAAAAAGTGGAAGGTAATTAATAATTATTAATAATTATGTTATGTGCTTTGAAATTAAATTGAATCAAAAGCCGAATAAATAAATAAATGATAAAAAAATCTTCTTGAAAAAAAAAGATTTTTTTTGCAGTTGTATTGATCCTTAAATATACAGATTTTGACGAATATTTGTGGCTAAAAATACTTTTTTACACCTTTTTTCAAAAAAAAACTCTTCTTTCTCAGAAAAAGGACTTTTATAAGTTAATTTTGGACTAAGAAGCGTTTATTTTTTACCAATATCAACGGGGTATTATCAAATCTTATAGCTGTGGTCGAGATAAAAGAAATTTTCATTCCAAAAATTCCCATATTTACGCTATATTATTTATCAACAAGGTGGCAATTTTCGACCAATATTATCACATAAAAACCTATATTTATAACTTTGGTCTAAAAAAATGACACTTTCTGTCCAAAAAATAAAAATTTATCCTGGTAAAACAAGTTTTTGGCTGGTTAAAAACCTCAAACCATAATTTTTCACTTAATAAATAATAATTTTTTTATTAAATAATAAACCAATTAGATATTAATAAAAACGCAATTATCTTCGACTAAATCATATTTTTTTATGCAGAATTTTGGTTCCTGAAAGGTTTAAAGAAGCTTTTTTTTATTAAAAAAATTCAAGAAATCAACTTTATAAATTAATTTTAGTTTTTTTTTTCTTTCATATTTATGTTTTATTCTCCCCAAAATTTAGCATTATTCATTATCAAAAGTTTAAAAATACAAATCTATATAAAATAAAATATATTATATATTTAGGCCAAGAAGAATATATTATTATAAGTAATAATTCTAATCAGCTCTTTTTTAAATATATTTTATTATATTTCATGAATAAAAAAAAAATTATAAAAAAATCAGGTTGAATCATATATCGCAATAGTTTTTTTATAATACTTATTCATATAAACCAGTGCCCTAAAATTAATATTTACAGCTTATTACCCTTCACCTTTTCATCAATTATATATCATACATCCAAATTCGATATTAAAATTAGATCAAATCAAATAATTCAATTTTTTCAATTAAATATATTTGAAATTTCCTGTTCGAAATCTTTAATTTTTTTTAAAATTTATAGAATAAAATAAAATGATACATATTTAAATATGTATTTCGAATTTTTATTTTATTTTTCACTTATGTTATTACCTGAAATTTATTCTACCATTCGTTTTTTGTTTAAAGTAAACTGTTGTTTTTAATTTTTACTTCCGATGATTTAAATTAAAATAAAAAAGATTCATGAAAATATTTTTGCCTTTTACAGCTAATCTTATTTGTTTTTAAACAATAATTTTTTATTGATTAACCATCAAATAAAAATTTATTTGAATTACATAGAGTTATTTTTTAAGATTTATAAAATTATAAAAAATATTATCAGGTGTATATAGTGAAATGTTTTTAGAATTTTTTTGCTTATGTACAATATAATTAATATTTTATTTAATATTGGGGAGTTTTCAAAAAAGGGATATTTTTTTTACTGAAAAAGTACCTCCAGCTCAGATTTAAAATGATCGGAATATATCAAGTCATTTATCTATCGTAAATCACCACTTAATGAATATTTTCAAATTTTCAAATTTATATCTTTATTTTCTTTTTAATTTGTATATGCTTTGTATTAAAATGATTTAAAATTAATATATAATTTTTTTTTCATTTTTAAAAGAAATAATTTAATTTTAATTATACGAAAAAGTTTAGAGTCTAAAATAATAATAATTTTTATTTAGAACATCATTTATAAATTGCTGATTATTTACAAAAAATTCAACCAATAAATAAATTATAATTTTGTATTTTTTTAGAATTACTTTTTTTATGTTTTTTTTAATCGCTTTAGTTTTTATTGCATTTATTTTTTAAAAAACACAAAAATAAAAAAATTTCTTCTTAATTATTATTAATATTTCAAAAAATTTAAGACATTTTTATTTTAATTTAACATATTCAATAAAAATTTAAAAATAATTATTAAACAAGGTTGAATTTTAAAATTAATCAAAAAATAGAAATTTTTTTTTAATGAATATATTATTTATTTCTAAGTGTGATTTTTAACTAAAAAAAAACATATTTTTTTACGCAATTTTTTTTTGTAATTATTAATTTAATTAATAAATGATAAATGAATAACTTTATAAGCAATAAATTTTTCATAAAAAATGCACATTCTTTTTATCAAAAAAAAAAATTAAAAAAATAAAAGTAATAATAGCTATCAAAAAAATAAGCCGTAAATTATTTTTTATGTAATATTATTACATATATATATTTATAGAATTTGTTAAATAAGTTCCAAAATATTATTTATAAATATGCTTTTCTCAATTAAAGTTATTTGATGGGTAAAAATAATTATAATAATTATAAATTATTTTTGGTACAGATATCGCTTAATTATCGCGTGGGATGCGCTCCTAATAAATCTGAAAATGATAAATTCTCAATTTGGTTCAATTTACAGCCTAACTGAAGAGGGAATTTTCCATAAATTAAAAAAAACTCTAAAAAAATTATGAAAATTAAACCCAAATATAAAAACTGCTGCATACCCAGGAAGATATGTAATGCAAAAACTTGAAATTTTTTCCCCCCAAATCTAATTGGCTTTATTTAATGACTAAATAAATTATAAAAATATTAATCAAGTAAATTATCTATATAATCATACTAAACCAGAAGTTTAAACAATTTCTCAATGGAAACGCCTAGATTTTATTGGGTAAAATCGTATCGCATAAATCAAGAATTCGCGGACTAAAAAAATAAATGAAATTTAAAAACCGCGATACCATAAAAATAGCATATTTTAAATGCGATTTAATTTAATAATACCTATATTAGCTTTTATATATTTCACAAATATATAATATTAATAGGCGTTATATATATTTATATATTTAAAAAAATAAAACTAAAATATGGTATTTTACTTTATTAATTAACTTTAATTTGAATTAATATATATTAATAATTTATATTATTATTACAGGTAATTAAATATATAATTTTATTGATGTTTTACTTTTGAATTTGGTATATATATACTCACGGTAAATTAATGTATAAATTATCAAAGATTTATGAAAAAAAAATTACTAAAAAAAATATGAAAGTGAAAGTGAAAGTGAAAAAAAATTTAAATCCGGAATTAGCTCTGTCATTTTAATTTCAATAATTTAAGGGAATAAGTTCTAGGTTCTGTTAATATTAAATTAAAATTAAAATTATAGAGAAATGATGTCATCTAATATTAATAAATATTACAAACATAGATATAAATAGACTTCGCTTTAAATTATCCTGATTTAATTGAAAATTTTTAATATTTTTTTACTTTTTAAAAAAAATTCGCAAGTAAATATAATAGGAATAAAGTGTAATGAAGTAATTATGAAAAAATAATTACAACAAATTAAATATTTAAGCAATTCTAATTTTTTTAAAGAGCAAATTATCGATAAATTAAGTCAAATATATAAGATTTTTTTTGGTGGTTTTTTTCTTTTGGATCCTAATTAATTAATTTTTTTAAATTGAATTAATTTATAAACTAATAAATTGATTTAGAAAAAGGAATATCCATAAATTTTTCATCGAGTAGCATCTGCCCCAATTAATTTATAAAATTGAAAAGAATGAATTTTGATATTTTTTGTGCTAGGAGGGAATTCTGACCCTAAAAATTGGGTTTTTTGTCTCATCATATTTATATTCCGTTATATTTTAACCTATAATTCATATTTAATTGCTCAATGGTATAAAAAAAGATAATTTACTTAGTTTAAAATAAATAAGTCGAAGATTTTATAAGAAAAATAAAAAATATCTAAAATTTACGATTTATAATGATCATCTAGATTTATTATTTTTAAATGCACCTAGTTTTTAATAAATCTAAAAAACCCGTTAATTGTAATTAGGATATATCTTGTTGAAAATTTTAGGAATGAATAACGTATATTCGAATATAATGATTTTTGTTAATAGGAAAAATCATATCCTTTATTTAAAATTCGTATGTGCATAATTCGAATATTAATGGTTTTTAATATCTAAAAACAAATGTTTTTTGAATGAAAGCACATATTTTGATAATATTGGACTAAGATTTTTTTTTTGAATTCTTTATCATTAAGCAAGAATAATGCATATATCTTAAAATTTATATTATTTTAGGTAGATTTCAATGTATTCATATTATGTATATATTATTATTATATCATCAATTATTTTAATAATTTAGAATTTTATTTCTTAATGCGGAAAGAGTTTCATGATGCAAAATTAATATTTCTGGCACATTATAGACATAAAATTTGAAACCGTAATATCAATTGTCTTTTTTTACATAAAAATAACATATGTAATATATTGAAAACACGATTATATTTCTTATAATTGATGTTTTGTTAATTTTTTATTTTTTTCAAGTGTAAATATTGTCGGAAGCGGAGTTCCTATACCAGTTAGACTGGTACAAGTC